>JAVJIF010034141.1:0-129935 GCA_038442645.1 Agave tequilana
GAGAGAACTCTCTCAGCCTGCGCTGACGTGGCTCAATTTTGCACCCCACTAACTTGCGGCCCGCTTATCGAAAGAAGTTAAATTACCAAATACCCCTTATGAAAGCTACTTTTTCGATAAAAGATAGTGAATGCTGCTTCTTTAATTTTTTTTATCTGATTTGATATTTAATGATTTTTAATATAGTCGCAGTACTTATGAGAACTGCTACCACGGTCGCAGTCTTTTCTAAGGACTGCTATCAAGGTCGCAGTCTTTTTCTGAGGACTGCTACCAAGGTCGCAGTGTTTTTATGAGAACTGCTACCACGGTCGCAGTCTTTTCTAAGGACTGCTACCAAGGTCGCAGTCTTTTTCTGAGGACTGCTACCAAGGTCGCAGTCTTTTTCTGAGGACTGCTATCATGGTCGCAGTGTTTTTATGAGAACTGCTACCACGGTCGCAGTTTTCTAAGGACTGCTACCATGGTCGCAGTCTTTTTCTGAGGACTGCTACCAAGGTCGCAGTCTTTCTGAGGACTGCTACCAAGGTCTGCTACCACAGTCTTTTCTAAGGACTGCTACCATGATCGCAGTCTTTTTCTGAGGACTGCTACCAAGGCGCAGTCTTTTCTGAGGACTGCTACCAAGGTCTGCTACAAAGGTCGCAGTCTTTTTTCTGAGGACTGCTACCAAGGTCGGTAAAAAGTTGTGAGGGAGGGTATTTTTAGAAATTACAATGTTGAGGTGACTGGCATTAAATTGGGCGGGATTTTACAGGATTTTGCCCACCAAATTATTACAGATGTGGGGCGGTGATGTTGCCACGCCCGCAGGCTGAGAAAACTCTCTCAGCCCGCGGCTGAGGTACAGTAAGCCCATATATATATATATGTATATATATATATATATATATATGTGTGTGTATATGTATATATATGTATATAATATATGTATATATATTATATATATATATATATATGTATATATATATATGTATATATATATATATATGTATATATATATATATACATATATATATATATAGCATGATATAGCATGATTTGAGGGGAAGCCTCCAAGCTCCTTTCCCATTTGTTAAATAACTCATATGTTTTGTCATCATAAAAAAGGGGGAGATTGTTGGCCCAAGGTTACAATCACCCGATTTTAGAGTTTTGATGATTACAAAACATATATAGTTATTTGTACTAATCATATTTTAGTGTTTCAGGGTTCTAAGGATTCAAGATGTTTTCTTCCCTAAAAGAAGCTATTTTTAACTCAAGTTGACTCAATTCGGATTAAGGATTCAGTTATTCAACATTGCATATAGAGAAGCCCATATTGAAGATCTTGTAGTCACCTAGAACCAATATAAGAATAGTAATGTTAAGAGTTAGGTCATGATAAATTGGCTCAAGAAAACTCACACACAATTTTTACTTTCCAAAGAAAATACAAGTTTTGTTTTGGTTAGTTGGCTTAGGTACATGTTTTGATTGATATACATGTCTCAAAATATTTCATATTTTTACATCTAATTAAAACATGTAATTCATCCTCTGTAGCATGTTATTTAAACTTCAGACCATTTAAAAATATTTCCAAAATTCTTCAAAGTTCAAAAATATTTCCAAAATAAATCTGTTCAGGCCTAACGGTCGACCGGGCGGTCGACCGGATCTATTTTAGGCCAGATCGGTCGACCGGAACCGGTCGACCGGGCCTTGTGGCCCTTGGCGTGCATGTCTGCCGGTCGACCGGGCCAGTCGACCGACAGAGCTTGCGGTCGACCGACCTTCGACCGACTGCAAGACCCTTAGTCTCGGGTTTTATCGGTCGACTGGCCCGGTCGACCGACAGTTCAAAAAAATTTGTTTTTATTTAGCTGCGGTCGACTGACCGGTTGACCGAGTCCAATGGCTCTTTTGCCATATAGACCGCCGGTCGACCGGCCTGGTCGACCGCCAGCCGTCAGCAGCTCCCAACGGCTACTTTCTTGGAATCTGTTTTCCTGTTTTTGATTTTGATGTTTTTTTTCAGCTATCTCTGATTTTCTTGTAGCTATAATCTGACCTATTGACCTAGATTAAATGATGAAATGCATTTAGCAAATCCCTATAAATAGATGTCATTGGTCCTTTGTTGAATATAGAAAAATCCCCATTGGTTTTAAGTTTCAAAAGAAAAGAAAAGCTTTTAAGCTTTCATTCTCTAAAGTGCTTTCTTTGGTTAAAGTTTTCAGTTGTTTTCCAAGCTCTTTTTACTTCTTTACAACTGAAATTTTTCTCACTTCACACTTCTTGAGCCAAAAATCATCTCCACTATATAAGAAGTTGTAAGAGAGAAGTTTGTGATCTTTTGATCACCAAGAGACTTTGTATTTCTTGTGTTGAGATCCCTCTTGTGTAGAGGTGGGATTGGTTGGAGTTGGGTACTCCGGTCTTGTGTAGACCAAGTGTAATCCCCTTGGGTGTAAAGGTTCCAGTGTGAAAATTTCTTTTACGGATTTAGTGGAAATCCTTCACGGTGGTGGAGGCGGGGACGTAGAGCAGTGGCTCGAACTCGAAACAAATTACTTGTGTTTGCGATTGATTTTTCTTATTGCTATTCATTGCTTTACTTTCCTAACTTGTGATATTGTTGTTTGCTCTTCATCATTTCAATCATTTCATTAACTTGCATTTTTCGGTCTTTACTCATCTCAACAAGAAAGTAATTACGCGCCTCAACTCATAATTTAGAGGAATCAAAGAGGAGAAGTTCTAGAGCCCCTTCTCGGGGAATTCGGCTTCAATTTCTATTTTGAGTGACCGTTTGCATCATTCATACTTACTTGTTTTAAAAGATCACTAAATTAGCATTAACACCTATTCACCCCCTCTAGGTGTTTTTCAAAAAGTCATGGAGTTATATATGTATGAATTAAAGTTAAGCTTCATAAAAGCTCCCCCTTAACTCATGCATAGCAATACATATAAAGATATGCAATGAATGCTCAATACAACTATATGTTCTGATACCATTGTAAAATAAACATGTATATATATGATACCAATTGTAAGTAATCATTGCATATAGAAAACTCATCAAATGCTTACATGCATATATGAAACTCCAATTCTTTTCTTTCTTGTTGTATAAACATAAAGAATAGAACATGCATAAATTCAGTTTCTAACTATGCATATAAACTCAAATCATTCTCCTCCTTTTTGTCAATCATCAACAAAGGGGTAAAAACAAACTTTAAAAAAAAAAATTCCTCCTTTTTGACAATCAAAATAAAGAGATATATGCGATATACATTCATGAAGAGGAGAGACGTTGAGTTAACTCCCCCTGCATACATGCATTTATATGAAAAGAGATGACTAAACCTTAATCACATAATGTATAATATAAAATGTATAGAAAGGAGATGTGAAGCTCCCTCTACACACGTGTAAGACATACTAAAGAAAGGTCAATCACTTCAATATGACATACACTCAACATAAATCTATATAAAGAGAAGATGTTAAGCTTCCCTTGCATATATGCAATACAATCAAAATATTATAATACCAATTGAAAAATATATCAATTTATGATAAGGTATATATCGAAACATCATGATACTAATTTATGATACCAATTGAAAAAAAACAAAATATTTTGAAGATATCAATTGAAAGTAACAAAAAATTTTAAGATACTAAAAAGATACCAATGAAAACATCTCGATACCAATTTAAAATGTCTTGTAAATCTTGATATCAATAGAAAATGAAACATTGTATGTTTTTGATACCAATTGAAAGATATATAAATTGAAAATCTTGATACTAATTGAAAGTAACAACCAATTTCAAAGTAACTTGATACAAAAAAAATGTCTTGTAAATTTTTGATACCAATGGAAAGTAAAAACAAATTATTTTAGGTAAGCATAACGCATATCAATATAGATACCAATTTAAAATGAAACATGATATCAATATTAAAAATGTTAGCATATACCAAAAATTCTTCTCCCCAAAAACTTCTCCCCCTTTTTGTATAAACTTTCAAATTATTCTCCCCCTTTTGTATAAATAAAATATATAACATGCATAAATTGAATATATGCATAAACTCAATATCTAAATATGCATATATATGCATAAACTCAAAACAAAGTATTTTTCATCATAAAAATGGGAGTAAGTGTAACCCCCTGCTCCCTGGTGTACGTATTACCGTATCAGTACGCGACTAACGACGTTCAAAATTGATTTGACCTCCGTGGTAGTCTGATCGAGCTGATTTCAGTTTCAAAAATCATTTTCTAATATTTGAGATTTTTTCAGGATTTTCTGGATTATTTTGGAAATCTCCGTAGTCGGTGTCGACCGATACCGATTACCGGCCTTCCGATTTTTATTTCACAACAGAGTAGAATTTTGAGAATCCGCTTTCACCATATGTCTTAGAATCACATGTGCTACGTTTGGGTATTTTTGGGGATTTTTCTGAATTTATCAAAAATCCGGCCAAACCGGGTCGCCCGTATCGGCGAGACACTCCGAGATTTTTAATTTGTAAACCGGATCGAGTTTCAGCAAACCATCTTCATCTTTTCATCTTAGTCTAATAATTTTCTATTTTCTGTAATTTTTGGGCACCGTTCGGAGCTAGTCAATTTTTGACCATATTAAAATATTATTAAATTATTTTAAAAACTTTTCTTTTTCTTTTCTTTTCCTTTCTCTTCTCTTCTCTGGCCTTTTCCAGAGAACTCCTCCTCCACCGCCTCTCTTTTTCTCTCTCTTCCCTATAAAACCCCTTCCCTTCTCTCTCTCTAAACAAAAAATCTCTCTCTCTCCCTCTCCAAACTCTCTCTCTCCCCCAAAACTCTCTCTCTCTACTCTCTCCCTCTCTCTCTTCATTTCTCTCACCCTCTTTCTCTCTGTTCTTGGCACCCGGACCACCGCCGGCGAGGCGGCTCCGGCCAGGGCATATATATTTTGACTCTTACTTGTATGTATATATATTTGACATGATAAATGTAGACTGTGTTCTTATGGATTATTGAACTATATGTGTTAATATGATAAGTCTCGAGTAGATCATACATGTTATCTTTAGCGGAAATTCTGATGTATAGTGAGAGTTCTGATGATTATATTGGAAGTATTATACCTTGATGGGTCCCACGCTTGGATTGTACGAGATAATTATGATAAAATGGAAAAATTTAAACTGGGACCGTTACAGTTGGTATCAGAGCAAAGGTTTAGAAGTAGAAGGAGTAAGAGATGATGAATTGTTAGGTCTATACGTGCAAACATGTGATCATAGTTAAGTAGTTGGTCTTATATGACAAGGGATGCATTAAATTATCTATTGAATCTGAGTTATTCTAAAGACATGAGACTTATGAGTAGACTAAGGATAAGTATAGTTACTAGTGTGTCTATTTATGCTGCTTCTTGATGATAGCCGTATGATTGAGACTATTTCATGGACTTGAGATTGATACGACCTTGTTGTTTACATGTAGATGGGGACTCCGATGTATACTGGCCAGTCTCTAGCTTCGATAGCTCGAGTGAGAGCTGGGTGGCGGATTCCATGGACTAGGGGTACGAGTCGACGAAACTGATCCAGCGGAAACGATTGTACCCCTAATTGGGTAGATTGTGAGGAGGTTGAGTCGCAGGCATCTAATAAGCCTGAACCAACAATGTGGACACAGGAAGCTTTGTGGGAGATTCACTTGAGATACCAGTGACGGAGCACTCTAGCACGATTAAAGAAGAAACCCGAAGGGGATTTACATATGGAGGCGTTTTGGAACGAAACGTGGGAAGAGGATATGGACCTTTATGATGACTTAGACGACTGGTGCTGCGCCGGGGACGAATCCCGGAAGAAGACCCCGAGGAAGATATGGATGATAGCAGCAGCACTAGCGGAGATTCTAGTGGGGATACTCTACCCTACGAAGGATGAACCTTAGAGCCGGCACTTTTGATGTATATTACATGTATAGGCCTAGTATGTTTAGGTGATGGATATCCTTAGGGTTGTTATATGTACCCTGGCATATATCTTATGAATGCACATGGGTTAGTCTGGATATCCAAGAAGGAAGGCATGTCAGCATAATACCTTTTGTATCCATGATGGATGTAACTATATATATATATATATATATATATATATATATATATATATATATATATATACTTATAAATATATATTATATATATATATATATATATATAGACTTGTATCCTTTCAAAAGGATTTGATCCCGGATCCTTCCCACTCAATTCACCCTCTAACATTCGAATACAAAATCCACTCCGTTGAAGTTGATCTATACTATTTCAAGTATCTATAAAACAAAAATCAAGTGTTTTAAATACTTTTTGCCCATCCATCAAGTAGGGGAAAACGGACGGCCTAAATAGTGAGTTGGTTATTTAACGGTGTAGAACATTTGAAATCTAACAAAAATTAGTTTATAGGGTTTTAAATGTTTAGATCATAATGAAATGGCCGGATCGAGAATTTGTATGTCTAAAGACATAGATCTAACCAACTAACTACTTTCGGCCGTCCATTTTGCGTCGCTTGATGGATGGGCAAAAAGTATTTAAAACACTTGATTTTTGATTTATAGATACTTGAAATAGTATAGATCAACTTCAACGGAGTGGATCTTGTATTCGAATGTTGGAGGGTTGATTTTGAGTGGAAAGGATCCGGGATCAAATCCTTTTGAAAGGATACAAGTCTATCTCTCTCTCTCTCTCTCTATATATATATATATATATATATATATATATATATATATATATATATATATTATAATCAGTTGCTTGTTTTCAAAGTAATGTTATTAACATGATTGCCTGAGACTAAAGTTTTATCCCAATGCCTTCCTATTTGTGTAGTATGTTGATTAGACGCCCTTATTTTTATATAGGGAAGACAAATGGATTTGAACCAACTACCCCTGATGAGTCCCTGTCGCTCGATACGACACACTAAGTGAGATGGGGAGTGCACCCCCCGTGAACAATGATGGAGACTCTGAAGTTCAAATGAGAGGGAATGAGGGAACTCCAGGGGTAATGCCGGAGTGGCTCGCACAACTAATGACCAGAGCGAGCAGTAACAACTCCCACCGAGCACTGGAGCAGTTTCAGAAGATGAAACCGCCCGTATTTGAGGAGAGGCGAACCCCTTACAAGCCGAAGCATGGCTCCTTCAAATAGAAAAGATCCTAGAAGTTATGAGCTGCACTGATGAACAAAAGGTGTCCTTCTCTTCTTTTATGTTCCAAAAGGAAGCGGAACATTGGTGGAGGGCAGTGAAGCATAGTATGAAGAATGCAAGGGAATCAATCACCTGGAATTCTTGGTGAACAAATTCACTGAGAAATACATTCCGGAGACAGCCAGAGATAAAATGGCGACAGAATTCTTGGAACTACGTCAAGGTTCTATGAATGTATCCCAGTATGATCAGAATTCACTCAGCTATCCAGGTATGCTGATGCCTTGGTAAGGAGTGAAGCAGAAAAGACAAAGAGGTTCGTAAAGGGCCTAAGATCGGATATTCGTGGCCGACTGATTCCATTACAACTGAGAATTATCTCCAGGCAGTAGGCAGTAGAAAGAGCTTTGGAGGTAGAAATGGACATACAATAAGGTCAGGGAGACTGGGTGGAAGGAACTCCCAATTCTAAGCGCCCCCGTTATCAAGGACCTCAATGATGATGGCATCAGGATCCACCAGTAGCAAAGGGCCTGGGTTTAACACCACTTTTCATAGAGGAGGAGGGGCCAGAGGCGGGAGAACATGGCTGAGAAAACAGAGACACCCCCTCGAAGACACAAGCTACCTCTGCGTCCCATCCCAGAATCTCGGAGGCTACCTGGTGTCAGAGGTGTAGAGTAAACCATTTTGGAAACTGCCTCCTAGACAGGTCTTGTTTAATTGTGGAGAGGTGGGACATCTAAGGAAAATTGTCCGACAATGCGTGGAAGCCAAGGGCCGAGTAGAGGAAGTGGAAGGCCGACCATGAGGACGAATCCTCCCAGAGGACAAGCCAGTAACGCCCCACGTCCTGCTGAAACCCAGTCATCGGTTCAGCAACCTCGGGTGCAAGGCAGAACCTTCGCATTAACCCACCGGGAAGCAATGGCCTCAAATGCAGTGGTGGAAGGTATGATCTCCGTATCAGGACATATGCCCATGCATTGTTTGACCCTGGAGCTACTCATTCATTCGTATCTAGTGCTTTTTGCTTATAAACTAAATCAAGTATCAAAACCCCTAGGATTTCAATTGGTTGTGTCCACACCTATAGGGGAAAATTTTGATAGCTAGCACTAGATATGCGAATTGTGAAGTGATAATTGGAGAAATAAACATCCATTGATCTGATTAAGCTAGGTGAAATGGAGTTCGATGCCATACTAGGAATGGACTGGTTGTCTGCTTGTAGTGCTCATGTGGATTGTAATAAGAAGAGGATTATCTTTAAAATGGAAGGGACTCCGGAGTTTATTTTTGAAGGAGAAAAAGTTAGTTGTGATATACCTCACATATCAGCCATCAAGGCCACCAAGTTAATGAAGCAAGGGTGTCAAGGATTCCTGGCTTCGGTATTGGATACCACCAGGACTGATGTAAATATTAAGACTATTCCAATTGTGAATGAGTTCCCTGATGTGTTCCCGGAAGACTTACCAGGCCTGCTCCCAGATCGGGAAGTAGAATTTACAATAGATGTAATACCCGGTACTGCCCCAATTTCTAAGGCACCGTACCGTATGGCCCCTGCAGAAATGAAAGAATTTAAAACTCAATTGCAGGACTTATTAGACAAAGGTTTCATTCGGCAAGTGTATCTCCCTGGGGGCACCTGTACTATTTGTAAAGAAGAAGGATGGGAGTATGAGACTATGTGTTTGACTACCGGGAATTGAATAAGGCAACTATCAAGAATAAGTACCCCTTTCTCGAATTGATGACTTATTTGATCAACTACAAGGGTCTTGTGTATTTTCTAAGATAGACCTTAGATCAGGATATCACCAGTTGAAGATCAAACCTGAAGATGTGCCCAAATCAGCTTTCCGGACAAGATATGGACATTTGAATTTCTAGTCATGCCTTTGGACTCACTAATGCCCCCGGCAGCATTTATAGACTTAATGAATCGGATTTTTCAACCATATCTAGACCAGTTTGTAGTGGTATTCATTGATGATATTTTGGTCTATTCAAGAATATAGAAGATCACAAGAAACATCTTAATACTGTCCTTCAAATCTTGAGAGAGAAGCAACTTTATGCAAAGTGAAGAAATGTGAATTTTGGCTAGAACAAGTAGGGTTTCTTGGCCATATCATATCTAAGGAAGGATATCAGTAGACCCGGCAAATCGAAGCAATCCGAAACTGGCCTAGACCCACTAATGTTACTGAAGTTCGAAGTTTCTTGGGATTAGCTGGGTACTACAGAAGATTTGTAGAAGGATTTTCTCTGATTGTAGCACCAATGACTCAATTAACTAGAAAGAATAAGAAGTTGCATGGGGAGAAGATCAAGATAGGAGCTTCCTGGAGGTTAAAGCTAGGCTAACATCTGCTCCTGTCTTAATTGTACCTTCAGGGACTGAAGGATTTGTCATCTTTAGTGATGCATCTAAACTGGGATTGGGATGTGTGTTAATGCAACATGGAAAGTCATTGCCTATGCATCCCGACAATTGAAGACCCATGAAAGAAATTACCCCACTCATGACTTGGAATTAGCCGCTGTGATTTTGCTTTAAAGATCTGGCGACATTATTTGTATGGAGTGTCTTGTGAAGTTTTTACTGATCATAAGAGCTTAAAATACATCTTCACACAAAAGGAACTGAACATGAGGCAGAGGAGGTGGTTAGAACTAATGAAGGATTATGATATCACTATTCAATACCACCCTGGGAAGGCCAATGTGGTGGCTGATGCTTTGAGCCGGAAATCAGGAGGGACCCTGCCGCCTTGATGACTCGTCAAGCAAGAATCCTAAGAGATCTAGAAGAAATGCAAATAGAAGTACGAGTCATTGATCCTTCTAATTCTGAGTGTAAATTGAATCAAGTAAGTATTCAATTTAATCTATACGACAAGATCAAAGAGGCCCAACAAGGAGATACTCAAATAAAGAAGATTATGAAGAAAGTGCAAGAAGAGAACTCAAGGAGTTTCAAATAGAAGGTGATGTACTGCGGCTTGGACGCAGATTATGTGTGCCAGATGTAGCAGAGATCAAAGAAGAATAATGAAGGAGGCTCATAGTACACCTTATTCAGCTCATCCCGGAAGCACAAAAATGTACCAAGATCTGCGACATAACTTCTGGTGGGAAGGAATGAAGGTGGACATTTCTAATTTTGTCCACAAATGTTTGTCTGTCAACAAGTAAAGGCGGAACATAAGAAGCCCCCAGGTTTGTTGGTGCCTTTATCTATTCCTGAATGGAAGTGGAGTCAAATCGCAATGGATTTTGTCACTGGACTTCCTCGGACGTCCCAAGGACTGGATACAGTCTGGGTAGTGGTAGACAGACTCACTAAATCTGCTCATTTTCTGCCTATTCGGATCAATTATTCAATGGAAAGACTGGCTCAGGTCTATATCCGAGAGATAATTAGATTACATGGAGTACCTGAATCCATTGTATCAGATGGGACCCAAGATTTCAATCCAGATTTTGGAAGAGTTTATCCAAGCTATGGCACGAAATTGCAACTCAGTACAGCAGCCCACCCCCAAACAGATGGACAGTTCAGAAAAGGACCATTCAAATATTGGAAGATATGTTGAGAACCTGTATACTAGATTTTGGGAGAAGTTGGGACAACTATTTACCCTTAGTGGAGTTTGCTTATAATAATAGTTATCAGTCCACTATTGGTATGCCTCCATTTGAAGCATTGTATGGCAGGAGGTGTAGATCACCAATCTGTTGGGAGGAAGTTGGGGATAGAAGATTGTTCGGCCCCGATGTAATTCAAGAGACTACGGAGAAGATCAAGCTAATCAAGGAAAGGATGAAAGCAGCCCAGAACAGACAGTCTTATGCAGACAATCGTCGCAGACCACTGGAGTTTGAAGTAGGGGATAGTGTTTTTCTGAAGGTATCTCCAATGAAGGGAGTGAGACGCACCGGCAGTAAGAACAAATTAGCCCCTAGATATGTGGGTCCGTTTGAGATACTGGATAAAATTGGACCGGTTGCTTACGCTTGGCCCTACCCCTGCCTTAGAACGGATGCACAATGTATTTCATATATCTCAGCTGAGGAAGTATGTGCCCGATCCTGATCACGTCGTCTCCTATGAACCCCTGCATATACTAGAAGACATGTCTTACGCGGAAGAACCAGTACAAATTCTTGATCGTAAGGAGAAACAATTGAGAAGCAAAAATATTTCCTTGTTCAAGGTCTTATGGAGAAATCAAAACATAGAAGAAGCCACTTGGGAGCTGGAAGAGGAGATGATGAGAAAGGCCCATCCACATTGTTTCAAGGTACGTTAAGTTTCGAGGACGAAACTTCCATAAGGAGGGTAGAATGTAACACTTGCCTTAATTAAAGCATTACTTCCCCTAAATAATCATACCTTAAAGGAGTAATGGGAATTAGTATGCATGCATGATACCTTAGTTAAGCCATGCTTATTTATAAGTATGTATAAAAAGTGTATACATAAGTATTTATACAACCATGTATATAGGTATAAGAATACCCCACATGTGTTTGACTTATCACCACCATGCCCCCATACTTGTACCTCATGGAGAGGGGGGAGAGATATGGAGCTGGTATAGGGTATGGAGTAGAGTAGAAATAGGGGACACATGGCACATTATTTATGGAAAGTTAGAGGCTATAAATAGAGGGGGGTTGAAGGGGATTAAGACATTTGGTTAAAAACCCTCTCTCTCTTCACAAACTCCTCCCTCTCTTTCACTCCAGCAGCAGCAAAGCAACAACAGCAGCAGCAGCAAGCAACAGCAGCAGCAGCAGCAAAGCAACAACAGCAGCAGCAGCAGCAAAGGAGCAACAGCAGCAGCAACAACAAAGGGCAGCAGCAGCAACAACAAGGGGCAGCAACAAAAATCAGATTATACCACTTTAGGGGTGAGTAGAACATGTTAATCCTAATAATATGATGAGTAGAATGAAGTAGGAAATGAAATAAAGCGTAAGAGGTAACAAGTACTTGACACTATATATTTTTGGGATCATGTGTTTAAAATTCCGCAAGTAACTAATTTTGTTTATGAATCCATGATATTCTTATATGTCTTGCATATGGATATTATATGATGGTGTGATGTGTTGGAGGAAGGGACCGGGTTGAACTGGAGGCGTAGAAGGGGAGATTATATATTGTATGTAATGGAGGAGGGACCGGGTTGAACCGGAGGCGTAGAAGGGGAGATTTTACGGAGGAAGGGACCGGGTTGAACCGGAGGCGTAGAAGGGGAGATTATGTTGTGTATATATGGATATTACTAAGATAGAAATCCTATGATATAATCATACATAAATCCTTAACTTTTAAATCTGGAATCACTTCTTAACAGGCAATTTCTATGTAGAGTAGTCGACTTGGTCCCTGGGATAGTCGACTAAAAGTGTGATAATTAGGCAGATATACTGCTGGATAGCAGGATTAGTCGACTACATATAGACTGTAGTCGACTAATCCCAGATACAGAGAGCAAACAGAAAGTTAACAATCTGTTTTTGACAGTTTTAGTCGACTATAGTCGACTTACTAGTCGACTAATATATTGGATTAGTCGACTACACCAAGAGGGTAGTCGACTATAGGTGACAAACAGAGAGTAACACAACTTTTGACCCAGAATTAGTCGACTATAGGGAACCTTCAAGTCGACTAGTACTTGAGTTAGTCGACTACACAAGGAGGGTAGTCGACTACATAAATCCTAGTTGCTAGTAAAGAAGCAGATACGTGTGGAGCAAAGTTAGTCGACTATAGCTTCAGAATTAGTCGACTTACAGATAGCCTTAGTCGACTATAGGGTGGCCTAGTCGACTAGTAAGGCCTTGTTACTGTGTTTGGTTTTGGTTCCTGGATAATTATAAGATCCTATAAAAATAGTATAACGACACACATGTCAACGGATAATTTAGCCATGTATACCTACTTGATAGGCATATTTAACTATTGTTTTACTCACTGAGCCGTCAAGCTCACTCTATTCTAACTCCACCTACAGGTTTGGACAAGGGCAAGGGACCCGCTTAAGGGCAATTGTGCGGGACAAGCGCCACCAGAACCACTGTATTAGAAGCTACTTTTGTTATGTATATAATTTTGTATAAACATGCGTACTTCTAGCTGAGTATTACTCTTGACTTGTAATTCTTATAGGACCTAGTGTTGGACTCTTACTTG
Source organism: Agave tequilana (assembly GCA_038442645.1). NCBI lineage: Eukaryota > Viridiplantae > Streptophyta > Magnoliopsida > Asparagales > Asparagaceae > Agave > Agave tequilana. The sequence continues at coordinate 13,452 of JAVJIF010034141.1, forward strand.
TATGTATATATTTTGACATGATAAATGTAGACTGTGTTCTTATGGATTATTGAACTATATGTGTTAATATGATAAGTCTCGAGTAGATCATACATGTTATCTTTAGCGGAAATTCTGATGTATAGTGAAGAGTTCTGATAATTATATTGGAAGTATTATACCTTGATGGGTCCCACGCTTGAATTGTACGAGATAATTATGATAAAATGGAAAAATTTAAACTGGGACCGTTACAATAATGGCAATACGAAAATACATTTGAGGGCCTATGCCCATGTGGTGGGGACAGGAACTGGGGCAAACGGGAATCTGGGTCAAAGGGCTTTTTAACACCAATTTTTTCTCAAGAGAGTTTTTGACACACGTCAATCTTACTAAACATCTAAAAGCAATTTTCTTTTCTTTATATATATATAGATATAGATTTTTCCCCTTTTTTCTCTCACGATGTAAGCATGTAGTGTTTCTCGTAAAAAAAAGAATTGTGATCCATCTTAACTAGTCTATACGTTCTATAATGCAATAGATATTATTAAATGTTGAGAAATTGTTGTCTCTAGAATTAAACTAGTCTTTGTTCTTCTGACCTAGCTAACTCAGCAGAGATCAATACTGGCTCGTTTCAGTCTCTTGAGTAAGTTAACGTGCATTTATTGTGCATATTTTACATGAATCAGTCTGACATGGTCAGTAATTAACACAATAATAAAATAATGAAAATAAAAATAGAAATAGCAGAACCAATCACTCTCTACTGAGTTAACGCATTCAATAACATAGCAAGAACGACGTAAGACAATTCTAACTCAAAAACTATTTGCAAACGAGGTTTGATTCGCGGATAAAAAATGTAGGAATGAGTTGTGGGGAGTTTCAAGTTTAAGTCCATCAGCTTATATTTCAAATAGAAAAAAAATAAAATACCATTTAATATAAAAAAAAAAAAAATCAGATGAAGTAGGTAGAAATTGTAATTGTTTCTTAAAATGCACATTCTAGCAATTTCCAACGTCCACTATATTGCTAAGCACGTACGTTGCACCGACAAAGTTGGAGCACCCTAATTTTCTTTTCTTAGACTGGTCACGTAAAAAAATATATATCGGATTTACTATAAATGATATATTTAATATAATAATATTTTATCCAACGGTTTTTGCATAAAAATGTAAGACATGAATTTATGTGAACACATGATGGGGGCATGTCCAAAGTTTTAACATTGTAGAATAAAATAGTAAAAATAAGCAGGTATTCGTTATGGTGAGATGATGAGGAGTCAGAGAGAATGAAGAAGAGAAGGCACATGGGGGGAGAGAGAGAGATGGGCCAAATCCTGACCCCTTAATGTGGATAACAGTAAGCCCACCCGCGGATGACAGTTGGCTGGTACAGTTAGTTGTTGCCTGTCAACAGTTGCAGATTGGGCGTTGGCCCCACCGCCATCGGTGGGCCCAGCCACAAGCCGCCGCTGGGGCGGGCCGGGCTCATTAACTGCGGTTGCTGCAGCAGCGGGCTACCGGAGGCGCAGACCCACGTGGTTGCCGCCCATGCACGTTAGCCCCCCTAACGCCATGCAATGCAATCACGTCTCTTTGGTACTGACCCTCCCTTTTGCACTAATTAGGGTTTCAATTTAACTCCCACAGGGCAGACCCAATTGAAGACACAAGTATAGTTGACGTGGTAGTATCATGAGCTAGCCAGTTGTATCTAAAGGGCTAAGGTCAGGTCCAATCACTGTCCCACATTAAAACAATGGGGAGTTAAAAACCTCATGTGGGCTTGCCTGTTAGGAGAATAGGATTGTGGATTGAGGAGCAGCCCATGTCGTGCATGTTTGAAGTCAAGTGTCAATTCTAGTGATGTGTACAAAATATAGGGTCAGTGTCCAGGGTCACATGGTGGGGGGGTTGGGGGGCAGGGGCAGTGTGCCCAAGCCCAGTGGCGGACCCAGGTGGGACGAGCGTATGCGGTCGTCCCCACTGGAGTTGGGTTAACTAAGCAAAAAAATCCAACTTGGATCATTTCTCCTGATCTGATCTTCAAAAAAAAAAAAAAAAAAAAAAAACCTCTAGTTTCTTCTAATGACAGATTCTCAGTCTCTCCTCTGGGGATTGAGAACTCTCAAAACCTCTCTGCAATGAAGTTTATCAAGAATTCACTGCGTAATAGAATGGGTGATGAGTTGATGAATGATTGCTTGGTGACATATATTGAAAAAGACATATTTGACAACATTGACAATGAATCAATCATTCAACGATTTCAGAATATGGCTCCTCGAAGGGGAGCATTGTAATTTAGGGTGAGATATGTTGTCTTGAATGGGAGCCCCTCTATTTTTTTTGTAATATCAAAACTTAAAATATGTTGTTGATTTTTATAAATTTTCAATTTTAGTTCAAAATGTTTTCGCCCCCACTTAGTGAAAATTCTGCGTACGTCACTGCCCAAGCCCAAAGGGCTAATAAACCCTGCAATGCAACCTCACTCTCGTTTTCCAATTGTAAGAGCTTGGGATGGTAGAGCCCATGCGGGGGCACCCTACAAGTATAAGCATTCACATGTTGAGCCCTTGAAAAACATCCAGCCAACAATCCCCACCCCCCACAACCCCCCCCCCCCCCCCCCCCCCCCCACCCCCCCCCCCCCCCCCCCCCCCCCCCCCCCCCCAAACACCCCCAACACCCCAACACCCTGACAAGTAGTTTTCTAGGACCCGGGGCCCTACCTCCCTTTCACTTCCTTACCCTAGGGACCCCCAAGGAATTTGTAAGTGAGAGTACCTAGGACAAAGTCACAAAGGTGCGTCTTTGACACATCTCTTACTAGTCAATCCTCTAGGGTTTTTAAGGGAACCTAAAATTTTTTGGGGTCCCCTTCCTTAGGAGTTAGTGAATAAGATAACCAAAATTGTTAGCCTTATCATTAAAAACTCTCCTAAACCATAAACCACACACCATCAACATTACATCGTTATCATGGTTTCAGCAAGCCCGGGCGAATTCAACTTACAAACAAACAGTCATGTTTTCGTTATTGAACGTATGGAATTCACACAAACCTTATTAGCTTATTCCAATATATAGATGCCAATCTAAGCCCATATTTTAAAAACTTGTCTTGCTTTATAATACACTTGTAATACAAGGGAGTTGATTCTATTAATGATCTTGGGGAGCTCTTGCTAATTAACTAACGAAACATAAATTATGCTCATTTTGCTAGCTATACGTACACATCAATATCTAATTGCTTATTTATCCTGTAGTTTGCTTTCAGGATAAAACTATGTCACTGTATTAACTATTATTATTGCATTACTTCTTGACTCATCAATTTGTCCAGATAGAGAGTGATTATGTCACATTAGAATTGGTATTTGTATCAACATGCAAATTTAATATACTCACCTGAATCTAATAGAAAAGCTGCCTCATAATTTAAGGTTGATAACCTGAATGAACTGCTTCTTTAGTTAATTATTTTTCTTAAACTAAATAAAATCTAAGCTGGATTCAATGTTATTAATAGTGTGATCAACTGCAACAGAGATTGCTACAAATTAGAGAAAATATCCGGTCCAACAAAGACAAAGAAAGATATGCCACCCTACAAAAATTTCTCTCTCAAGATTTTCTCATGTGGTCGAAACCGCGCACATATTTCTAAATATATTTCTCTCTTTGTTCAAGAGATTTAGTAAAGGAGAAAGTATATGGTCCATTGTCTGGCCACCAAAAACGCATAAATTTGCTCCCAAAAAATTTTCAAGCACGAACCCCACACATACATCGAACCAATGAGACCATCCCCAAGAGTACCGGCTGCCTCGCAAATCACGCGTCACATGGTCGTAATTAATGGGCCACGGGCCCACTTTTCTGGGGCCTGCCGGGCCCACATATCATATATCACTCCGGCCCTAACCCGAATAACGTGACCGTCCACCCAGCCCCATCCGACAGACGCCAGTGCACGTCACCACCATGCCGAGGGATTCGGTTCATGCATGTGAGACACTCACGCAAGATTATCAATTTCACGTGGACACTTGAGTGAATGAGATGAATAAGACGTCGGGTTTCAATTTTTAATAAAAGAAAGTTTTAAATTCTTTGGTTTGGATCATACGTGTGTGGGTCATACTCATGTACAATAAGAGGACCAAACCCGTGGATAGATCTTTTTATATATGTTATGTGCGTGGGCTTCACACGCATATTATAAAAGATTATAAAAAGTGCAGTCTACGTGTCAACGCGAGATTCACTCGCTTATTGTATGTGTCGCTCACACACATGAACCGAACTCAAATTTTTTGGACCTCTTATAAAATTACAAGATGGTCAATCTCGCCTGTGAACATGAATTGAGCCTCTTATAATATGTGTGTGTGACTCACACACACACATGAACTGAACCCCATCCCCATGAGCTGATCTGGCCCCACCCTAAGCCTCGGGTCCACCGCGTGTCCGCACCTCGGATTTGGGTTTCGGGCGCAAATTATGGGTTAAATTACGGGCCTTGTTAAATAAAGCCAAATCTTAAGGGGATATATTTAAACAAAGTTGTGGATCTTGATCCCCTAGGTTTGAGAGGATTGAAGGTAGGGCCATTGGAGGAGCTTAAATACAAGTCTAAAAATTAAGAACGAGACAAGGCACCGGCCGAGTTATAAGAGAGGGTTTCAAAATTTTGAGACATAATGCAGACAGCATCTTTTGGGTACCACGTTAACAAAAGCCTATAATGCAAGTCCCTGGGTTTGTTCACTCTCAAGTGTAACATAAGTGTATTAATTACTCATTAGAACTATGTCGATAGAGACAAATCAAGATTGCTCAAAGCCCTTAATTAAATTAATTTCTAGTTAGTTAGTTTTCTTTATTAATTAATGTGGATCCCTCTTTTAGATACTATATTTTGGCGTCATCGTTTTCTTTCTTAGCGTTGCAATTGGATCAAAATAAACAAACCAGTTCACTGATCAATTGAAACTATTTCTTTACACATAAACGGTTGTGAGTAGTTATGATTAATTAATGGACAGGTCTGCTAATTTTCGACACTGAAGAAGATCCTTTTGTCCAATAGGCTTAGCGTAATTTTGTATAAATCAAAGTTTTACCCCACCATATTGTTGGATTTTAGGTTGAAAAAGATGTCTCATGTGGTATACATGATAATTAGTACTTGCAACATGTCTATGGCACGTGGATCCCATCAATTGCTCATTCATTCACGGCACGAGACAATGTCATTGCAAAATCTTGGACGGCTAGATCCACATGCATGAAAGAAAGGTGGACATTGTGCGCGCCTCACACACATAGTTGAATCTGAGACTTCTCATTTCTTATTCCTATTTTTTTTTACAGATATAAATATTGATAATGAGTTTTTATGAATACAACTTCAGATTCAGATATCCGCTTTATTAATTAATGGAGCATGCGCTAGTTCTATTGTGGTTGGATATTGGATTTTATTTTTAAAATTAATTATACCTGAATTCGTATCCACAAAATAATTCTATATACATCACACGGTAGAACTTATATATTTGAAACGTATCCGAATCATTTACATCTGTGTGGGAAATAAAGGGTAAAGTAAAACCAGGTATAAAAAGATTTTTCTTTTATTAATGTAAAAAGCCTGTTACAGAAAGTTAAAAAGATTTGGCTTTTGTACCCCGCCCTTCCCATTGGGTCCCACACCCTCAGGGTTGAGACAGACAAGTGGGGGGACTTCGACTCTTTCCCCCACAAATCTCTCTCTTCTCCTCCCTCCTTCGTTTCCCTATAAAGCTCTCCTCTCCTTTCTGTCTCTCTCACACTTTCTTCACTCTTTGCTGCTTCAATTTCTTCCCCTCTCACAACCTCCATCAAGACCAACTGACTCCTCGCTGGCAATGTCGAGCCGGAGGAACCGAATCAGTGAGGAGGAGATCAGCGAGCTGGTCTCCAAGCTGCAATCCCTCCTCCCCGAGAGCCGCCGCCGAGGCTCAGGCAGAGTAAGCATACATTAAATAAAAAGTGAAGTTTTATGACCTGACACCGCCAAACAATTGCGCTCACTCTCGCACATTTTTATTGTTTGGTGTGTCTAAATAGGCGTCAGCGTCCAAGTTGCTAAAAGAGACGTGCAACTACATCAAGAGCCTTCACCGGGAGGTCGACGACCTCAGCGACCGCCTGTCAGACCTCATGTCGACCATGGACAGCGGAAGCGAGCAGGCCGAGATCATCCGGAGCCTTCTCCGCTCCTAGGGTCACAATTTAGTCACTCCTCTTTTGTTGTACCGCTCCTCGCAACTATCTAGTTGGAGTAGTGCACTAGAATTGGCTTCTTTCATCTTCTTCTTCTTCTTTTTTTTTTCTATGTACATTTTCCTTTCTTTTCTTTTTTTGGGTTGAGATTTGGATCGAGTTTGTTTCCCTCAATGACAACCGACCAACTCACTTGTTCCTCTATTATATTAATCCCCCATGTGTTCTCTCTAGCTGGTTGCTAGTTGAATTTTGCTTCTTTAGCTGTTCACATGTGAACGCCAGTTCTGGTGCCCCTGCGGAGCAACGCAGAGCGCGGCGGTCGCTGTCGGGGCGGGCACGTGGGAGCGCATCCTCATCGGGCCTCGAGCCGATGCGGAGGCCACACCTGGCCCACGGGCTGCAGCCTGTGGGGGCCGACAGACAGCAATGAGTGACTGCTGCCTTTTCTCACGGCAACGAGTTAGTTAAAGCAACGGTTAGATAAGAAAAGAGAGAGTCGTACCAGCGAGCCCGCGAGTTTAGAAGAGGAGAGAGAAGAGAGTTTGTTTTATTTTGATTCCTAAAATGCCCCTCTCAAACTTTATATACAACAAATACTCCCTCTCTACAAATGTGTACAAAATATTTATCTGCATGGACCACCGACTATTCCAAATGTGCCCCTACGAAGTCTATCCATCCCGAAATGGCCCTAGCTTCTGGAAACTAAGATGTTTAGACTCCTCCCGCTGCCACGTCCTGCACGTAAAAGGGAAGCGGGTCAGAACTTAGAAGCAGAAAGGCAAGTACAAAATGACTACGCTGCCCCTATGGTAGCATACACTTTTGGAAACGAGTAGGGGCAGGCGAGATCATTTTGATCAGTACGAAAGGCTTTTTGTGAAGGAACAAAACGAGAACAGCGAGCGAGAATCTTAAAAAGGAAACGAAATGACAACGAATTTTATAAAAAAGAAAATTAATAATAATAATTTTTTTTAAAAAAATTACAACCTGAGATCTCTGACGATTCAGGCGAAGGACGGGCCGATCGCCGCCGCCTTGTTGCCGAGGGGAGAAGAGGGGAGCATCGGCCGGGAGCAGACGAAAGCCTCCATCGGAGCTCGGATCGCCGAGATCGCGGCCCGATCGCGGTCCCCCTCACCGATCCGGTCGCCGATCCGCTGGTCCTCCTCTCGGATCCGCCGCACCTGGTGGTGAATCATCCGCTTCTTCTCCGATTCGACTCGATCCGAGTTCGGATCCATCGACGCCGCCTCTCTCTAGAGAGAGAAACAGAATTAAAAAGATCTTTTTTTTTTTGTTTTTGGTGATGATTGAGTGTGATTAGGGTTTGAAAAGGGACTTTGGCTGTGGGTTTTCCCTTTATATGGAAAGAGAGAGAGGGAGCACGCAGCCGGGGGGCACGTGGTTGAATCCGAGCGGGACGCGTGCGGCTGGGTTCTGGTGTGGGGGACCTTAGTCGGCGACGGGATTTGAATTTCGACGCCGCACTAGTGTTTGATTCGGTCAATTAGGTGGGGCCTATTGGAGATGGGGCCACTCGTTACTGAGTGGGTGCAGGTTTGGGTGTTTTGCGAGAGTGTGGGTGTTGGGTACCAGGAGAGATTTGATCGGCAACAGGTGCCACGTAGTCGGCCCGGGGGCGCCACGTCACGGGGAGCGTGGTCGATGCGGCGAGATTTTTGGTGAGCTCTCTCAGGCGTTTTCAAATGCGCTCCCTCCTACGTGAAGACTACACGCATGCCGGATACGTGGACGCTGCTGACGTTAAGACACGTCAGGTTCCGATAGGGCCGGTTTTTGGGTCTAGGTACTTTAGTCTCATGACCTCGAACGTAGATTACTTATAGACTGGGTTTATTGTCAAGGTATTTAGTCTGATGGGCCCGAATAAGTCGTCCTGTCAAATGGGCCTGAAAAAGCAGAATGAAGCCCGTAGGGCATCCCAACAGAGTAAATTGAATGACGTGGGTGTGTGAAACAAAACCACTCATCGCATGTTGATCATGTTTTCCACAAATTTCGTAGTTCCTTGAAATCTAATCAAACACTTTACAATTCAATGAGATCTTTTCTTAGTTCCTCCAGACGAGCCATGAGCCTATGGGTTGAGATGTCAACTGGCCCGACCCGGATTGGCACTGGCATGGCCGGTCGACCAGCCGGACCTGAGTTTGGGTATTGTGGCCCACAAGCCGGGCAGCCTCCCCAAAGGCTCTTTCGACCGTTGGGGCACGGGCTAGGCTAGGGGTGTCAAGTGGGCCGTGTTAGGCCAAACCCGGTCCGGGTTCCAATTGTGGAACATGGGCCTTGCCCAAGGCCCGGGTGCCCCAGACCCAGGCCAGCCCGAGCAAACCCGCCGATTAAAAAAACTTTAAATTTTTTTTTAAAAAACTATAAAAATTTCTAAAAGTTTTCAAAATCGTACTTATTCAAGTTGTCATAAAATTAGCAAAGATAATTACAAGGTGTGAATTAAAACTATATTTTTATTAATAATCCAATAAAATAGATAGTTGATACAAATACAATTGAAGTATAAATTAAAAGTTTTGAAAATTTATCATTAATACATAAAAAAAGAGTAAGTCTTCAATCTTCATACATTTTATCAATCATAATAAAAAAAAAAAAACAAGTATTCATTCATCTTCCGGGGAGTCTTCTTCATTCATCTTCCGGGGAGTCTTCTGAAGAATCTTCGATGAAATTGTCAATTGTTTTATTTTGACACTCGACCACCTGTACTAAAAGCAAACTCCCAAGTATTGTAGATGTCGAGGGAGTTAGTAAATCAGGTGTCATGATGAAAAGCACAGGATAAGTTGATGCCTATAATTTTCACAATGTCAAAATATCAAAATTTTCAAATCATGTGTCTTGATCGATCTCAGAAGTCACAGCACGTTGGATATAATAATGAAGTTCATTTAAAGAGTCAGAAGTTCTAAATTTTATGGAAGCTTATAAAAGACCAAAAAATAATGAACTTCAACTACTAGAGGCTGAAGAAATTTGAGATGAAGAAGATTGTTATTTCCGTAAGTATTTTCATAAAAATCATATAACTTATTTATAAAAGAATCAATATCTACCCACATTAAGGCAGAACTATCCTCATAGTTCATCTTTTCATAAAAAATTTCAAGTAAATATTTACATTCATTAAATTTAATTTAGGATTCATAATAGCAGCAAAATAAAAGATAAAAGAAAATTCTTTAAAATATTTATTAAATTTTTTCTTCATAGAAGCAATAATATCTCGAACAGAATCAATATTCATACCTTCAGAAAATATTTCACTTATTTCAATTAACTCATAAAATGCTAAACTTGTCGTTGAATAATAAATACAAAAAATAATTTGGTTATTCTTTCAAGTCTTTAAAAAATTCACAAATCCATTTACAGCAACAATTGGTTTATTACGGGGCAGCTCATGATGTTCATATCGATCTATTATGCGCCTCTGCATCTAACATTGGGGAGACCTCATACAATAACTGTCCTAGTTCTACCGTATCGTTTGTTTCATTTCTTCTGGAACAATCACAAAAACTTTTTTTATTATGGAAATGCAATGTGTAATCTCAGCATTCAATGTGTATTCCTGAATAATCTAATTTTTCAATTATTCAACCATTCATTTTACAAAGTTCCACGTTAGTCAGATTAGTCAACATTTATATGTTTCGATGCAACAACAAGATGAAGAGTCAATATTTGCCCGCGAAACCCTTATTTTTTTTTATTACTCTTTAGAATCAAGACAATATTCCAATAAAAAAAGAAAAAAAATAAGGATTCGTTATAATATAAATAAAGAAGCATTATGTATATCTATCAATATACACATCAAGTCATATATACTGCTTCCTATGTAATAAATGAAATATCAATAAATCCCATTACTTAGTTTAGTTTATTAGTTATTAATAAATACAAGTGTATCCGTAATATTATCGAATTCTTTCATTCGCGAGGAGCTGGATGAGAAGAAACTATCTCATTCCTGATCGGAAATAAAACAGTTAGACAATTCTACAGCAATGAACCTATTTATTGCCTCTTTGTAAGGAATCGTTTTACTCAACATATTATATGTTAAGTTCCTACGAGTACTTACATCTTGATCTAATTTTTTAGCAGGTAACGCCAAGCCCGAACAAATTTGTCTGAAGATTTGTCTTTTTAGGCCGCTACTTTTAATAAATATAATAGTATCTCTTAATTTTTGAATATAATCATTAGTTATTTACAAACCATCTTGTACATACAAGTTAATAATATGACAAACGCATCGAATATGAAAAAAAATTTCAATTCAAAATGAATTTTAAATAGTTTTTAAAATCTCAATTGTTGCAGTATTTTCACTGGCATTATCAAATGAAACAGTAAAATTTTTAGATTCAATTTTATGTTCTCTAGCAACACGCATTATAAGTTTACTAAGATTTAAAGTATTATGAGGATGAGAAAAAAAATTTAAAACCAATAATTCTTTTATTTAAAACCCAATCAGAATCAATAAAATGCACAGTAAAACAATATAAGGATAGCTGTTAATGTCTTCCCAACAATCAGAAGTGAGTGCAAATTTCTAGGGCAAAGGTGATAGAATTGTAGCTAACATATGTTTTTGTTCTTCAAATACTTTAAACATTTCTGATTTTATAGTGTTTCTACTAACTGGCTCATAATCAGGATCATGAGTGGTTCTAATATAATATGTAAATACATCGTCTTCAGCCATACTAAAAGACTGTTCAGACCGAATAAGATATTTCGCTAAATTTGTTTTACGTGTTACACGATTGTAATAAAAGTGCCTATTGTGCCTCCAAAGTGCTAATTTGGGTTTGTCGTGGTTAGTGTCCGGGGTGATTGCTCTTAATATGTCGGACAAAGTGGACCAGTTCCCGTATTTTTGGGAAAAATTATGAAACATTTGGACACAACTTGCATTGAGCCCTCCTAACTCAATTAACAATTTTATCAAAATATTTTCAAACTCCAAATTTAAGAATGTAGTTGACACTTCGGGGGAACTAATAGGTATATGAGGAACAATGCTAGGTATATCAGAAGAAGCATTAAAATCTGTATATGTGTAAATTGTGAATGGAATTTGTGTAGTGTCGTCGAGTGGCAAATTTAGAGCTTCCCATGTATCATTACTAATACTAAAATTATCATGAAATCTAAAATCAGAAGCTTGACTAAATCCAGCTTGACTAGAATTGGTATTCTTTTTTCTTTTTTGCTACTTCCCAATTTTATAAGAATATAAATAGCATATTGAGAGCTTGAGAACTTAAGAGCTTGTAGAGAAAGCTTGTAGAGCTACATTGTAGAGAGATAGAGCTTGTAGAGAGAAAGAGAGCTTGTAGAAGCTAACGAGGAGTAGTTTTTGTTGTGATGAAATAGAGTGGAAAAGTTGAGGTATTTATAGAAGAGAAGAGTATTTTTCAAACATGTACCCGTTAGGGGGGTATTTGTAAAAAAATTTGCAAATACCCCCTAACGGCTATAATAGCCGTTGGATTGGGGAGGGGGTTTCTGAAAAAAATTTGCAAAAACACCCGCCGTCCCCCCAACGGCTATAATAGTCGTTGGGCTGGCCCGGCCGGCCCGATCTGCCCAACGGCTATAGCCATTGGGCGGCTTTTTTGGGTTGTGTCGGCCAGGGCGAGGCGGGCAACGCCCCTAGCCCAGATCCGGACCAGGCACGTTCCAGGCACGTGTCAGGCACGGTTGCTGGCATGGCCCGCAAGGCCGTGGGCCACCTTTGGCGGACCCGGCGCCGACCTGACCTTTCCCTGAAACCGACCCGGGTCTGGCCCGAGTCCGTCGTGGGCCGAGTCGTGCCCGTGTGGGTTGCCGACCTAGCGTATTTGACACCCCTAGGCTAGGCTAGCCTACCTGGCACACTGGGCCAGCCTCTCCAACGGCTCAAAGAGTAGTGGGGTCCCTATAAGGGGACTTTTTTTTTTTTTTTTTTTTTTGGCGAAAACTTCCCAATGGCTCCCTCAACATCTCTTTTGGTCGTTTGGGGGCTATTTGTATTTTTTTTGTAAATAGCCCCAATGGGTAGATTGATTTTCAGTGAAATTTTTACAAGCCCCTCCGACATCTATAATTGCATCGAAATCTGTTTTTAGTTTAAGTAGCCAAGTGCTGCAAAATACGAAGAACAAGACGAACATTGAAGACCCCCCATGAAGACTTTGAAAGCTTTTAAAATTATTTTATTTATGAATAATAAAATATTTAAAGAGGTGTAATTTCTAAGTGTAAATGATAATTTTAATTTTTTAATCTATACTTGAATATATATTTGTATCCATTTTATTAAATTGTTAATAAAAAAATTTACATTTGTATTTTAAAATTTGTAGTAATTTGTCATTTTTTGTTTTTAAAATTTATTGTAAAACATTAATTTTTATAATTTTTAACTGAGACTTTTTTTAATTTTTGAGATTTTTTAATTTTATATTAATTATCCGGGCCAGCCTGGTACAGGCCCATTCCAAACGGTCACAAGCCGAACCCAATTTTCTCAAATGGAACTCGAGCCCAGCCCGAGCCACCCCATTTTCGCAGGCAAGGCGTGATGGCCTAGGCCCACGCCTTGGCCCAACCATTGGCCCAACCAATGGGTGACCAACGCAATGATAAAAATTTGTTTAAAGAAAGGAATTGACCAGATTCAAGCTGAAGAAATAATATTGAAGGAACCAGCAGAAACCTGGAGACAACAGAGACGTACATTTCAAGGAACGACGACAAACTGCAATGGCATTTAAATATAACCATAAGCTGCATCACTATGATATAGCAAGCCGAACAAAAAAAAATATTAAGGACTAAAACATATGCATAACACTATCAAGCATAGTACTTAGAAATTAAACAAAATCTTTCAGAACCACCTCAACAAAACATTCAAACACTTCCTAAATTGAGAATAAAGCGAAGATAGTTCAACTTCTAAACCTAAACAAAAGGATACGGCAAAAAGCAGAGGCAACAATAATACTACTCGCTATTATTTTAGCTTGGCCACTGCCATATGACCCTACGGCCATAAGATCAAAAGCTTAATCCTCATCCTCCTCGTCACCATCGCCTCCCTTCTCCTTCTTGCTAGCTGCCTTCAAATTCTTTCGCTTCACTCTTCCCGGGCGACCGCCACCAAATGGGCTTGAGAGGGCAAAGTCGATGTGCTTTGCTGACTCGAGCTTCACCAAGAAAGAGGGAACGTTCACAACTTGCCTCCCCACCCTGCATGGAGATGCACAGTTAAGCATCATAACCTGATCTTAAAATGAACCAAAAACAAGGGAAAATGACAATGATCAGAGGGGGGGCATGATATAAGAACGGTATGTCATTATTTAATCTTCACATTCACAGACAGTGTCAGGGCTTACAACAAAACATTTTCAGTGTTTTAATGATGCATGTCTAGAAACAAGAAATAACCATAGATTGACTAATCAGAGAAAGGTTCAACGTTATCACAAGGCAGTAACATCATTCTACATTCTGATAAATATAACAAAAGAAAGACCAAAGAAATCACCATCAGAGACTGGATGCTTGCATCAAGCAAAACATAATAGAAACTGTGCCTCAGATGACCGTCATGAGAAAATAATCCAATACTCATCACATGGCTGAAAAAAGTAAATACAAATGTACCATATCAAAGCACAAAATAATTCATCAAAATTCTTTTTGGCAGTTACAGTGCATAGAACCAAATGACACAATCCCTTATGTCACACATTTGGCAGAGCGCACGATAGCAGTTGCAACTTGCATCTTTAGAATGAAAAACAAAAAGGTGTTTAAAAACTTAATAAATCCAAAGAAAATTACAAAAAGCAATCAAAAGGAAGGTTTCAGTAACCTATGGAGTTTGAACTCTGAAAGTAGTATTAATAAAGAACCTGTTGACATGGAGAAAAGTAAACAAAGTGACGGACACTAACACTAAAAAAGGACTCCTGGTTACTACCAGATGGCACCAGAAGGCCATTGAAAAAGGACATCTCCTATTGCTGTCACTATAATAACCATCCTTTCTGTATTTATAGGTGCATTTTATGATCAAAAGTTTACTTTTACAAACAGAATGATCAATTAAAGAGAGAATAAGCTAATCAGATTGAATACCAAATTTCATAGTTCTGGAGAGACTAAAACCACCTGAGTCATAGACTCATAATAATGTGAAAAATTGGTACCCTCAAGTAGCCTGAATATTCCACAAATGAGTTATGAAGTCGTACCGAGAACACGAGAGGGACGACTGAATAACCAATGAATGAAGAAAAAATAGACATGAGAATAAAAAGAGAGTTGTGAAGCTGAGGGAAATAGTAAACTCTGGTTTTCGAAGCAGTTAATGGTGAAGATGAGGAAATAAACAACTCTGATTTCTGACTTCTGAGCCTAAGAAAGATCCCATTCAATGCTCAAAAACATGACATATGCTGTCAATATTGCTTTAGTTAAAAATTAATTTAAAATATAAAAAAATAATGAAATAATTAAAGAACACAGAATAAAAAGTACTTAATAATGTTGATCATAGCTCCATCGAACTCACACAAATGTAACTTCATTTCCTCATTGTGCCCAGCTTATCTAGAATTCAGCAAAAAGAAAACCATATAAGCAATTCATTTTAAGAATAAATAAGTGGAAGACAAGGCCAAAGGGGTATTTGATCAATGTTATTCTCATTCTCTCAGTTTACCCACAAAGACAATTCGCTTCCGACATAGAATAGCAAGAGAGTTCAACTGTAAATAGCACTGATGATTGAACCTTATGATTGTTGTCTAGAGAAGCTTGGTACCATGGTTCAAAGTCTCGGTCTCGGCCGCCGACTCAGCCGGCACCGAGACGGATCGGTCTCGGCGACTCGGATCGGACTCGGGCGATACGCAAAAAACGTTACATAGAGCGCCAAAAAAATTATGAAAAAATATGACAAATCATAAAAAAAATGTAAACATCCAAATTCATGCATCACATATTCAAAACATATCACCTAACACTCAAAACATAACGTGAAAGCATAAATACAAGCGTCATCGGTAGAAAAATATCAAAATACATGCATAATATAGTAAATTGCACAAAATAATTAAATTAAATTAAAACTAAAATTAACTAAATTAAAAAAACATAAATTAAACTCAATTAAATGAAACTACAATAGATTAAACTAAACTAGTTTATACTAGATTAAGCAACACTAACTTAATTACCTAACTTTAATAAAATAATTAAATTACCTAATTTAATTACAAAACTTTATTAAATTAAATTAACCTAAATTAAGTTAACTAAACTAATTTAAATTAAATAAATTCAATTAAATGAAACTATATTAAATTAAACTAAACTAATTTATACTAGATTAACCTACAATAACTTAATTACCTAACTTCAATAAAATTATTAAATTACCTAACTTAATTACAAAACTTTATTAGATTAATTAACCTAAATTAAGTTAAATTAACTTTACCTAAACTAACATAAATTAAATGACATTAAATGTAAATTAATTAGAGAGAGAGGAACAGAGAGAGGGAGAGACGGAGACAGAGGAGAGAGAGGGGAACACAGTGGAGGAGAGAGAGAGGGACAGAGAGAGACAGAGAGAGACTGACAGGGAGAGGGGAAGAGAGAGAGACAGAGAGGGGGAGAGACACTGAGAGGGAGAGGGAGAGAGAGATAGACAGAGAGAGAGATACAGAGAGAGAGAGAAGTGCGACAGAGAGAGAGAGATACAGAGTGAGAGAGAGAGAGCGCGAGAGAGAGAGAGAGAGATACAGAGTGAGAGAGAGTGCGACAGAGAGAGAGATACAGAGTGAGAGAGAGTGCGACAGAGAGAGAGAGATACAGAGTGAGAGAGAGAGAGTGCGATAGAGAGAGATACAGAGTGAGAGAGAGAGTCCGACAGAGAGAGAGAGAGAGAGAGATACAGAGGATACAGAGGGAGAGAGAGAGAGTCCGACAGAGAGAGAGACAGAGAGAGAGAGAGAGAGCGAGAGAGAGAGACAGAGAGAGCGCCGCTGCGGAGAGAGAGCCGGGAGAGAGAGTAGCTGCGGGGAGAGAGAGAGAGAGCGCCGCTGCAGGCCAGAGAGAGAGCGCGCGCCGCGCGGCGGCCTGCGGGGAGAGAGACAGAGAAAGAGAGGGAGAGAGGCACAGAGGGAGGGAGAGAGAGAGAGACTGAGAGGGAGAGGGGAGGAGTTACCTGCGACTGCGACGGCGACGGCGACGGCTACGGCGACGAGGTGGGACGGCGAGGGCCGGAGGGCGTCGCGGGGGAGACGGCGAGCGCGAGAGAGAGAGAGATCAGATCTGATCTCTCTCTCTCTCCCCGAGCGAGATTTTTAAGGAGAGAGTCACGGGCGCCGAGTCGACCCGGATCGGGTCCGACTCGGACCCGACTCGGGTGACTCGGCGAGTCGTTCACGACTCAGCCAAGTCGGACCCGATCCGGGTCGACTCAGCGATCCAAGACTGACTCGGGCCTCCGAGTCAAACCGGAGGTCGCCGAGTCGGATACGACTCGGCCGATTCTTTGATCAGTTAGTTAATTATGCCTTTGTAATTAACTACAAGAAACCCCAAAAGGCATGACATGTAATATATCAATAGAAGGTCATCAAGCAAACAAGAAACCCCATAGAGTAATTCTGTTAGTCAAGACCAAATATCATACTATACACAATTGGTTATTCAACAAACAAAAAAAAAAGTTTATATAAGACACTGCCAAAAATCTCAAAACTCAAAAGTTTACCTAATGTGGCGCTGACGAATAA
This sequence comes from Agave tequilana, assembly GCA_038442645.1. Classification (NCBI taxonomy): domain Eukaryota; kingdom Viridiplantae; phylum Streptophyta; class Magnoliopsida; order Asparagales; family Asparagaceae; genus Agave; species Agave tequilana. The sequence goes on from JAVJIF010034141.1 coordinate 30,601, forward strand.
GGACTCGAGCATGGTGAATTGATTTAGCCATGCCTGACTTGAAGACCTGGGTCTGGAGACGGCGTTCCAAAAAGTTTTCAACAGTCAGAGCAAGAACATAATCGAGCTTGTTCTGCTCCTCTTCAAGAAGCCCATACTTGTGCATCCTGCGAAGGAGAGCCTCACCCTCAAAGACACGGCGAGGATCCCTCTCATCCAGAGTAAGGAGCTGCCTGGCCGCATTACGGATTCTGCTCAGAACATACTGCACCCTCCAGAGTTCCCTCTTGGCACGAAGCCCATACTCCCCCACAAGCTTCAACTCAGCATCAAGACGTTCCTTCTCATAGGGACGACGGGGTTTCTTAAAGGTTTTCCCATCTGCACAGAAAAATATGTAATTAAAAAATAAATTTCCAAAAACTAGTATAAACTAAAATTTTCAAACTTTTAATTTGCCTAAAGTAGCAGTTCTTTTACATTTATTCATTCATGAACAAATAGTGCGTGAAATGATTCACTTGTATCATGATCCACAAAACATCTTAAAAAGATGAAAATTAACACACCATCATCCACAAATCAATAATTAAATATTCATTGAAGTTACTACTATCAAGTATTCACATATTATCATAAACCAAAATATCATCAACAACACCTAAATATTATTAACTACTATTGCACCAACAACATTAGCAAAGGCCTAATGTCAAACTTCCAAACTTTTATGCACAACAAGATGAATGATTCTTTTCTTCCATTCATCTCACTTGTGACCAATTCCTCGGTTAAATTAACAACTATCAAGTCCTCTTTGATTATCTCCACACTAGTCTTCACTATAAATAAACCATGTGAATATACAAAGGAAATATTTCTGATCAAATAATTGGGGGGAAAATATTAAATCACAATTCGTAATAATAAATCACAATTCGTAACTCCTATATTGAAAAATTTATAGGCTTCTGTTGCACTAGCCAAAACCATTTCAATATTATAGCTTTGATCTAACAAGTTTGGCCTAATTACATAAATTAACATGGCTCACTAAACAATAGAAACCAAGTAAATATACAAAAAAAAAGCATCTTTTTATAATCAATAAATAAATTTTCTTCAATAGCAATTAATAACCAAAAGTCTTTTTTTAACTACAAACGATGTCCAAGGGAAAAAGAACAACAATACGTTATCATTCTAGTTCAATATTCTTAATATTAAATCTGCGGTACAAACACTGAGAAATTATTGTGGCAGACCGAAAAGGGTAAAACAAAATCCCTAAATCACACCAAGGTGAAACACAAGATCAAGTAAGTAAATCTAAACGTTACACTAGTTTTACCACAGATCACAGATCAAACAGATCTCTCTAAGAAACCTCAAGCAAACAGATCAAAATGAGAACGAATCTAATCAAAATCAAACAGGTGACAGTGAAGAGAGAAGGAGAGGTTACAGTTGCGATAGAAGGAAACGTGCACCATCGTCGCAGCGCCCTAAGCTCCGCTCTCTCGAGTCGCCGTCTCAACTCTCACCCCCTCTCCCTCCCTCTATGGAGCAAAACCCTAACGAAACAATCGACTTATATAGCGAAGAAATCCTCCCGTGCCCCGCGCGGGGAACCCCCGTGGGCTGAACTTGGGCCCATACCAAATGGGCTTGGTTAAGCTAGGATGAAAGTAAGTCCATGTTAATTTTTTAATTAACAAATTAATTAACCGATGGCCCATTATTAGGCTATTAGCAGCTAACAGAAAATGTGGACCCACAGCTCATCGGCCGTTTCCAAATTCCAAGTTTAACGGGAGAGAGGGATCCCGTCACCCCTTGGTGAGCTTACCAGAAACAGCAGGATGCGTGATACGAAGCCCGTGCCCGAATATTACGGAAACGGGTGGAGGTACAGTTGCGCGAAGGTGACGGGATCCCGTCATTACCTCCTAGAAACCAATTTAAAGCTAGAATCTTCCAGGTTGAGAGGAGCGAGGGGGGAGGGCAAGGGAGGGGGAGGGGGGAGAGAGAAAGCGAGAGACTGCGTGGTGCGTGACGATCGACGATCGAACAATCGGAGCCGTTGAATCTGGAGATGGCCGCGGCGATCGGAATGATGGACGGCGCGTACTTCGTCGGCCGGAATGAGATCCTCACGTGGATCAACGCCACCCTCCAGCTCAGCCTCTCTCGCATCGAAGAGGTTCGGATTCTTGATCTCCTCCTCTTTTCTAGGGTTTGGTCGTCGATTTAGGGTTTTATTTCCCTCGATTCCTGTTGTGATTGATGATTAGAAAGAAGCTGCATTGATTGCGAAGCAATGTGATATGATTGGGACGCAAGTTAGGAATTTCTAGGGGTTTTCCCGATGACTTCTGATGATTTGATTCATTTTTCCTTATTTTTCATGAAATTAAAATGATTGATTAGGAAATGCAAAGGGGCTGGCAAGCTTGAGTTTCAATGCAGTACAATTTGTTTAAGTTTTAAGTTTTAACTAGGAATTCCATTGGGTAGCAACTCCAAGGGAGGCTCCTAAATTTGAGCTGTTTTAGGGGAATATTAGTTTAGGCAGCTTCCTATTCCATTTATGCTCCAAGGGAGCTCTCTAAATAAGAGCTATTGTGGATATTTTATTATTTTTTAAAGTCAATTTGACCGAGGACACTTTGTATTGTTTAAAAGCAATTTGTAATGGATTAAAATAATAATAATTATAGTTTAGGGAGTGGGTTTGGCTCTCTACATTTGAGGAGTTTGGGACTTGCTCTTAAAATTGAGAGCCATATAGGAAGTAGCATTGGAGCTCAATTTATTGATTTTGCTCCCTAAAATAGTGGAGGAGGGAAGATAGAGAGACCCTTTGGAGATGCTCTAAGTGCTTTTCGTTTGATTTTTTTTCTTTAAATTATTGCTGGTTTGATATACATTTAGTCTATCCCCTCAAAAAAAAAAATTGATATACATTTAGTCTAAATATGATTTTATAGGACCGGTTAGGAAATGTAGCAAAGAAACTTGTCAAAAAATGTGATTCATTGATGAAATTAGTTGATTTTAGCAGAGAGGCTTTAATTTAGCAATGTTCTAGATGTTTTCATGGTTATATCTTCGTGTTTGGTTGATTTGTTCACAGGCATGCAAGTGTAACTTTCATGTTTGAGTATAAAGGAATAGGATTTAAACATAGTAAAGAATTATGTTACTCGTCTAAGATTACTAGCAAAAAATATGACTTATATAGGAATGTGACTTCTGAAATGTTAGAAACAGTGGGGAAATATATCAGAACAGCGGACCGCGGTAACATTATATTTTCTGAAACTTAAATAGGCATTAAGGGTAGAAAGTTTACTTTTCTATTGACATTTGAGTGGTTTTTCCAAGTTCTGACATTTACTGATGCCTGATTGTTGTACATCAATCGAGTTGTTAGAAAGGAGAGGCAACGGCTCTGAGTCTGGGCTCCTTTCGCCAGTGAGGCATGTCTCACTGGTAAAGGGGTGGGAGTGGTTTGTGGAGCCTAATGTTCAAAACATAAGTCTGGAATCCTTTTAAATCAAGTTAGTGTTGTCAGTTGCTTCATTTTTTATCCAAATGAATGCTGGTTGTGTTTTCCTGTTTGCATTAAAGACTAATCAGAAGTGTGCAAGCGGAAAGATTTAAATAAAGTCTCATTCCTGTATTAACTGCTTGCTAGAGAAATTAACCGGAAATGTGACTAACATGTGAAAAGGTTGGATTTTTCGCCTCCTATAAGGACTTCGCTGGGAGTGACACCATTCTAATCTTTTGTGTTGTTTATCCTTCACAGATGGGTGTTGCTTTAGTTTTCAGCTGTAATGAGATGTATGGTGAGATCCAAATATTGAATAGGTATCAGGGAAATCTGGAAATTTGGGAAATTTTATCTGCTTGTTTGGATGGATGGATGGATGGATAGGTAGATTGTTCAGTAGGAACGACAAATGTAAGAAAGGAATGACGGGTCTGTGGAAGTCTTTGATACTTCTTTTGTGATCCTAAAATGAATAGTTGAGAAAATGGTACAAACATAATTTAATAGTAAGCTTGATTGATTTTGGATGGTAAAGTTAGAATGTTGTTGACATTTAGTTTGAAATTGCTTGTACCATTTTGGATATATATACCAAGGAAGTTAGGTAAGGGCTTCTTTTTCCTTTTCTTTATTTCTTTCTTTTGTCTTTATAAATTTATATCAGTGTTGCCTCTCTTAGTTGTTTTCTTTTGACAAAGGAATCTGCATCAAGGTCTGATGGAATCATCAAATCAGTGGGTTGAGTTAGGATGTGAGAGAAATCATCTGTGCGTGCTGTAATGATGGGTGTACTGTGATTTTGAATCTTAAATAGGTATCTTTGCGACTAATGCAAACTCTGGCTTGTGAAGTTTTATTGATTGTTCTAGACAATATTGGGCCTCTTTTTACACATGCTTCAATTTGGTCTTTCTGATCCAATTTTAGTTTGAAGAAGCTTCTGACTCTAGGTTATGGTTGGATATTAAATCAAGGGAAGAATGCTGAAAGAAGGAACTTGGCCTACACACACCTCTGACTTTCACCTTATAATGGTTAGAACCAATCCATCTGACTTTCAACAAATGAAAGGATCCTGAGCTAATTTTTTTTAAGGGAAGAACAAAGTTTCCCTCAGGCACTTGACTTTTAGTCATCAACCTCTCCCATTTTGGTTACCAACAAAACAGGTGATAAAGTGATTCAAGGAATGGGAATTGTAAGTAAAGTTTGGAGCATACTATTTAATGGTGCGACAATCTTTATTTCTATTAATATCTTTATAGTGATATGCAAGAGAAAGTTTAGTAATTCTTTTCTTCATCTGTTTTTTTTTTTTAATTAAAGTGCTTTGCATCACATAATTACTTTTGTGCAGGCAGCATCTGGTGCTGTCCAGTGCCAAATGATGGATATGGTCCATCCTGGGATTGTTCCAATGCACAAGGTAATTTACTATTTTTATTTCCCTCGTATTTGATTGGAATATTATGTTGTTGATAGTGTGGACTATGGATTGAATTCCTTTTTCAGGTAAATTTTGATGCAAAGACTGAGTATGACATGATTCAAAATTACAAGCTTCTCCAAGATGTGTTCAACAAGCTGAAAATACAGAAGGTAGCTTGATGTATATGGATATTTAAAGAGACTGTTTTATTATGCCATTACTACGTGCACTGACTGATTCTTATACAGTGTACCTAGTTACAGGTTCTGTTTCTTTGCATGTTGGCATTTACCATCAATGCAGTATCACTTTTGTTTCATTTTTCTTATTTCTTTTTTTTCTTCACATCCTATATCTACCCAAGGTGAAAAAGATCCATTTCATGACACAGTAATATGAATTTGAACTATTAGTTTGGAAGATTTAAGAATTGAAGGATTTGCTGTTTGGGTTTTTCTTTTTCTTCCTTTTTCCTTTGATTTTTTTTTTTTTTGTGCTGTTGGGAATCTGTAGCTCTTGGTGTTACTGAAGTACCTTCTGAGTTCTAACATAAGACCATCTGAACGGTTATCTTTTTTTACCCTCCATCTGAAAGTTGAAAACCATCTGAAAGAAGAGTGTATATAGTTCTTAAATAACCCATGTACCCGCATGTATATGCGCATCATATATTAACTAAAACAAAATGATTTTTCACTTTTTTTAAGTTATTATTGTTATTCATAAGAAAGTATCTTTCTTAGAGAGAGGGGGAGAGAGGGTGTACAAATGAGTTGAGTTGCTTGAAAGGGATTTTTGTGGGGGTTTACATATTATAGAATTATTATGTATTTATACTGACGCATGAAACACAAAGTTAGATCATTGACACTCAGAGGAAGCAAAATGGTTGGCATTCAAGGGTCATTTTTCTCACCTTGCTCAACTCAATCTTGGGGAAATAACGTATATGAGAAATAAAATTTATAAAATCAAGAAATCTCAAAGAGCCTAATGGGTTGAGAAGATTTTTATACTGACCCATGAAACACAAAGTTAGATCATTGACACTCAGAGGAAGCAAAATGGTTGGCATTCAAGGGTCATTTTTCTCACCTTGCTCAACTCAATCTTGGGGAAATAACGTATATGAGAAATAAAATTTATAAAATCAAGAAATCTCAAAGAGCCTAATGGGTTGAGAAGATTTTTATAATGTGCCCTTGTGACTTCAGTTGTTTTTGGGTCAAGAGAGGTGTTAGCTAAACATACACGAATTGTAAAATAACATTCATTCATAGCAAACATTTCCTGCATGTATTATGTTTCTTTATTGAGGTACTGGATTACTTCATGGGAAGAATGTTGAAATTGTTATATTATTAAAAAAGTTCTTTCTGTTGTATTGAAACTAAAAGATGGCTTTGACCTTCATTGCTTGGAGTTAAATTTTCATAGGCAAGAAAAGCCGTGTTGGTTTCTTTAGCTTGCAAAAGAAGCAGCACACTTGTGACTCAGCACTGTAACTTACAAGTACCTGAAAAGCTTCTCACTCAACCAAGATAACCTACTACATGAGTAGCTCCATCCTATATTCTGGACAAAAAAAAGGCTTATTAGCAGGGCATATTTTCCCTCATACCTTGGAACAACAAGTGTGTCAAGCTTTTAATCTGTTTGGATTGAAGATGCGCTGATTACTGCAACATCTGTGTTTTGTTAGTGCCGCCTGTTTGGAATGCTAACTGTATCTGAAAATAAATGTTGCTTGCACGAGTGTACTACTAGTGTTAGTGTAAAATGGACATCATGGCGGTGTTTGGTTCGTGGAACTTGGTAGTGGAAATCTTGCCCCTAGCATCAACATTCTTATAAATGAGGATCAACAAGAAGTATGAGAATCAACAAAAACAGGTGCACCAAGCTTCTTGTGGCACCAATACCTCTAATCCAATAGAAGAATATAAAATGCAAACACAACTCTATTTATTGGTGTAAAATTAGGTCTAGAAAGGCGAATCTTGAAAAGGCCACATGCCAACTTACCGCCTAGCATTTGGTATATCGAATAACACGCCTGAAAAGCTGTATGATCTTGCATGTTCTTTTCAGTGTGGATGGATCTACATAAACTGGAATGTGCATATCAATCTTTTTTTTCCTCCTTTCTATTTGTATTTTCTTAATTTGGTTGATCTCTTGAAGAAGATAATAATAGTAGTAGTAGTAGTAGTAGTAATAAATAAGTAATAATAATTATTGTCTTATTAATCTGAAATAGTTAAAAACCCTCACTGTTGACAGCATGCTTTTACTTGAGAAATCTGCCTTAATAATTGCCATGATAGTTGGCATTGTAGATAAACGGAATATTTTGCAATAGAAGCTTATGATACATGTTATTTTCAGTTGTATCTGTTAGTTCTCATGTGTCTAACTGAATTTAATTTCTTTTTTCCTGAGATGTCTTAGTTCACTCCCAGGTCTGTAGATCAAACCATTAATAAAGAACATAGTTACAGAATAAATGCAGTAAATTGGCATAACCAGTCAATCATTTTCAGATGGTACATAATATTGATGCTAGCATTTTCTTGCTTGAATGTGTTAATGGTAGTTGAACAGTTGAAGCTGCATAGGGTGTGAAACACTTTAAGGTCTTTAGTTCTATACTTCAGAACATTTGCTAATCCCTTGGCTTAGTGATTTTACTTAAAGCATTTAATTCATATGCAAAGAATTTTAAACCCTTTTGATGGCTATGGTGATGCTTTGTTTCTCTATTCGCTTCTGTTGTAGCATATTGAAGTCAATAGACTTGTTAAAGGACGACCACTGGACAATTTGGAGTTCCTACAATGGCTGAAGCGCTACTGTGATTCCATCACTAATGGAATTATGAACGAGTATGCTACTCCTTTTTATTGCTGAATAAATTTTTGGCAGCTGCCTATTCTGATAATATTTGGAATGACTCTAGAAACTATAACCCTGTGGAGAGAAGATGCAAAGGAGGAAAAGAGCGGAAGGGTTCTCAAAAGTCCTCCAAATCACTGCAAGCTAATAATTTACCAAATCGTGGTTCCACAGATGGTATTTTCCTCAGTTTTTCAATTTACCTTGCTTCTTTTACTTGCCTCGCTTCTTCTGGTTCTTTCTCTTCTTTTAATGTCAGTTTGATAGTTATGACCATTTTCATGCATTTTACCAATTATTACAAGTACCACTTTCGTAATACAGCTGCACAGGGCAAAGTTTCTTCCACTATCAATGAGGAAATTTATGCAAGCCAGATCCAAGGACTGTATCACAAGGTACAAATAATATTGAAACCCGACTGTCATTTAGATACTTGTTTTGTCTTTTTCCATTCATTAAAGATAAATTCTACTTCAGTATATCTACTTGATGCTACAATTCTACCTTATTTTTCTTGTCCTTGAAATTTGGGAAGTCTTACAGTTTGTTATGCTAGCAAAATCTGAATGCTTTTTCATACTCAAAATGCTAGTTTCCTTATCATATGCATGTTTCAACTTTCAAACTCCCATAAAATAGATTATAGCGGTATGCCTTTGTATTCTACTATACCTGAAGCTAATGAGGAAGTATATGCAGTCTTGATTTTATCACAATTCTGGTTCTGGAATTATCTATCTATTTATTTATTTCTGAAATTTGTTTACGCTCCAACTTGAGATTTTGAAATGTTATTACACAATCTTGGCTCCTGAACTTGAGAGGTTTGAGTCTTCCAACCTCCCAGTTTGCATGCTTGTGTTTTTCATAATGGTGTGAGCAAGCTAGGTAGGTGAAAACTTATCCTGAAAGGAACTTATTAAAGCTTATGGAAGTTACTTCAATGAATTTCCTAAGATTAAATGAGTACCAGATCACACCAACTCATCTGGCCAACTGATCAAGTTTGTGACAGCCATATTCCAGATCCAAGCTGGAACTAAATGGTGTGAACGAGCCAGGTCGGTTAAAACTTAATCCTGAAAGGAACTTATTAAAGCCTATGGAATTTACTTCAATGAACCTACTAAGATTAAATGAGTATCAGATCACACCAACTCATCTGGCCAACTGATCAAGTTTGTGACAGACATATTCCAGATCCAAGCTGGAACCAAACACAAATGTGGACCCAACCTAACAGACTCTCTCCCCATTCTCTCCCCAAACAAAGATGTCATCCTCTTCATGAATTATATATCAAAAATGTTATTTTCCCTTAATAAAACACCAACTAACAGAACAAGTTTTGTTCATTTAATATGCAGATGGCAGATCTCAAGCTGTCACTGGGTAACATGGAGAAAGAACGAGATTTCTACTTTGGGAAGTTGCGCAACATTGAAATACTTTGCCAAAAGCCTGAAGTGGAGTATCTACCGGTGAGTAGTTTTATGTTACCAAAGATGTATTTACTATCACTTTTTAGTTATTCTATTATATTGATGTTATTATTTTCGTGAACCCACAATTGAATGGTAGGGCAGACATCTTTATTTAACACTGGATAAGCATGAGATCCTGTTTCTATAAAAGAAATTTATCAAACTGGCCATTATCTAAAAGGTCTTGGTATGGCCATTTTTATGCAAATTTCTATTGAACAAGTCTACTAGACATAAATGAAGGTTAAAATAATTGGATTGCATAAATCCTATTATTCTTTGCAAGTAGTAGAAAGCTGCACAAAAAATTACCAAACCTATCAAAATGGGATCCGTACATCTTATTGTCAAAGTTTGTATATCCAGTTCTTTTGTTTCTTTAGGCATCTCTTTCTCTACACAAAAGTCTTTTCTTTTCACCTTATTGGAATAGAGGCGTCTGAAACTCTTTCCCTTCCATTTGAAGTTCATGATGATTTTCTTAGCTGTCACATACATTTTCCATATAATATATCTGAACTTGAAATGTGGATTTTGAAATCCCTGTCATACATTTTACATCCATTCTTCTACGACAACTGGAAGTCAAATCACTCCGTTTCTTAAGCTCTAAATGCATATAGGCAGGTACACAACTGTAACCCACTCCATTTGATCTTTTTTTCTTTACAGAAAGAAGTGCTTACTGAAAAATTACCCACATTAGATAAGATTTTCCAGGATGAAGCCACCATGTTTTTTTTTTTTTTTTTTCCGGGGATTAATGCTAAAGGACAGTAATTGCTTGAATGTTTGTTTGTAATTCTTATCTTATGTTTCCTGGCAGATGACGAGAGCAATCCAGAAGATTCTTTATGCTGCGGATGCAAAAGGTTCCCCGCTTCTTGGAGCTCAGGAACTTGTGAGCAGATCACTTGGAGATGATGAAGAGGGGGGAGAGGAAGAAAGCACTTAGAGAGTTTCTCAACCATTCCCTAATTCTTAGTCAGTTGATGACCCTTAGGACTCTCATTCTGTACAGAACAAGAAATTGCAGTTTAGCAGCGACTCTGCTGTCTGAAATAGTTTGAAACTTGACCAGAATTATTAGTCTGAAACGTAACCAAGATTATTAGCGTACCTGATGCACTTGTAATTAATGGTCTTTTCTTGCTTTTTTTTTTTTGGATGATTTTTCTTTTTCCCCCTTGGCTCGTGATAAACTTTATTCTCAGTATGGGTATAGATTTTTGTTAGGGGCTTGAGAATCTCAATAGCAGTTAAACATCAAAGATCATAATAACCATGGCACAAAAAAGAAAGTATCGCAAGGAAAGCTTTGTTAAAACGTCAAAGATCATCATCAATGAAGTGCTTTGTTTTTGCGTTTGCTTGTATGCATGCACATAGATATTTGTACCTTTACCTTAGTTCGATGCATCACAATTTTGTAGCATTTCAAAGTTACAAAGGTGCTCAGACTAAACCATAACAATTCGGTAAAAGGATCTTTCATCATCGAACTTATTTTCAGATTCATAACAAAAAGATGGATAAATCAATTAAATTTCATTATAAATATAAAAATGGAACAAGGACTACTACTTTGCGATGCATGCAATGTTTGAAGTTATCTCTTGCTAATTACAAACACTTAAACAAAAAATGTTAATCATCAGAGTCCGATCAGCATCAACAATATCTGGCAATGAGTCGATAGAAGTCGAATCTGAGTCATAAGATAGTATCTGATCCTTGATTGATACACCAAAGTTTCCAGAAGTACAGCCGGTGTCTTTGTTAAGATTTGTGTCATTGCTCAAAACCGAAACACCTTTGCCTGGTTCCATCTCGAAGCTGGAAAAACTGCCAGGAACCAAGTTTGTTGACGCACCAAGGTCGCTGGCCTGAGATGAACCGCTTGTAAGTCTCACATCTTGCATACTAGCTCCAGTCAAGACAACCGAAGCTGGATCTACATTAGCTTCTCTATCGGTGGATGCCATCTCCACATCGGCAATGTGCATCTTCTCCTGGCTCCCTTCTGCATCCACGCGACCTCTTACCTGTTCATCTCCCAAATTATTTTCTGCTACAGCTTGTTCCATAGGGCCCCTCAAAGAATTGTCTTGGTTCTCGACATGTTTAGTTGCATTGTTATCCTCCATCGCAGGTCCATCACCCAGCCAGCTATTGTACAAGTCATCGTCGTCATCTAGGTCGTTGATGGTTCCTAGATCACCCCTTGAGAATGATGACATATTGGGGTTTTGATGGTTGTCGTCGAATCCCCCGTCCAGTGCTGAGCTTTTGGTGACAGGAGCATCCACGAGTGGAAGGGACCGTGGATGGATGAGAATCTCTAACGCCAGAAGGGCATGCGCGCAGAATGTAGCAAGTTTTGTTCCGGTTTCTTGCTTACCTAGGAAAACAATTTCCAGCAAATCTCATTAGTTATATAAGGGAAGAATAAATTTCATGTTAAAAGGAGGAGAGAAATATTTGCATTACATCTTATGCTGCCATGAGGTCTCATTTTACTAAGATGAAGAGCAGGAACAAGTAAATTTATGGGTAATCAGAGTCCTATTCATGTGTGCATTCACCCATTACAAAACCAAAGTAATATAAACACCACCACAGGCACTTGGAAATAGAATCAAAGCACTAATCAGCTTCTATCTCTTGATTAGCAAAATAATAATAATAATAATAACAGTAATTAGGAGCCTTCAGAGATATGTTGAAATTGTACCTTTACGGAAAAGTTCAAGGCCTTGAGATAAATATGGCGGCCGAACATGGGCTGGAGAAAGAAGAGATGCTAACAATGCTTCTAATGCTGCCAGCTGGAAATCTGCCATAGAGACCGGCAACTCATCTCTTAAATTGGAATACTTTCCTTCGCTAGCCCATCCCACATCACATGCTTCTACCGCAACATTTATAAGGAGGTAATCCACATTGGAGCGCCAACATTCAGATCTCAAAGAACCAGCCTGCGAAAATATGGAAAAAATACTGTGTTTTCAGAGTTATGAATGCCAAAGAATGTGAAGCTGGAAAAGCTAGAAAGGTCACTAGTTAACCTTGTAAACAATTGGTTACTGGAAAAATCTCCACATTACAATCAGAACAGAGCAATTAAATTATCAATAAATTCTGTATATGATAAGAAATCTAAAGTTCTGGATTGCAAGTAGCATCAAGAAATGACTGAATCAACATGCGTCAAGAATTAGCTTTAAAATTAATCAGATACCGGACCTCAACCTCAAGTGGCAACCATGTAAGAGAGTGGCATTTGACTGATTGGAAATAGCTCTAATCTCAAATTTAGCTTTGTCCCAACAATACTCCATGTTTCAATAAATTAACCATGTCAGCATCATCCTAGACAGTTGATGACTGCACTTGAATACATTCTTCCGCGTGCATGCAGATTTAACATTTTTGGTTATATGGTGTTTCTTAAGCACATCTTCATATTGTTATATTATAGTGAGACATGGTCAGGTCAGATATCAAGGTGTAAACAACTTTACATGTCAACAAGGGAGTAAGATGTCAAAGGATTCAATCAAGATAGATGTCCGGAACACAAGACAACAAAGTAACTGTTCCAGTGTTCTTCACCATACAAATCAAGTAACTGCCATTTAAGGCTACAGTGATGCTATTTTGCTGACATGGATTGGAAGTATTTAAAATGGAAAACCTTTCTAGTCAATAATAGTTTGTCAACCTGTTTTATAGGAAGGACTCATACAGATTACTCATGAATATAATCAAACAAATGAGAAGTTGCATGAGATATATCAGAGTCGTACATAATATGTAGGCATAGCCTTCAAAAGTTTAGATTGCTTTAGGTGCATCTACGATAAATGTGTATGGACAAGCCTTTGATATTATATTTGTACATACCACAGTTAAAAGAGCTTCCAGTGCTTTTAGGGCAGCTATCTTAACGGAAAGAGGAGCTGGCGGTTTCCAATCAAGCGCCTCAGCTCCAACATTAGTAACATTTAGCTGTTCAGTTGCTGATCCAGAAGCATGCTTCCTTTTTCTATGGCCACTTTGCTGCAGTACCTCACTTGTTGATTTTGGTAAGTACGAATTAAAAGATGATGCCCCTCTCCCAGAACAATCATTCAGGTCAGTGAAAGCATTGTGGACAACTTCTTGGGCAAGGTATAGAGCCATACCTGATCAAGAACCAACCCTGAAAATTAGTAGCAGTTTATCTGACTGATCTACTTATGTTTTAAAGAGGGGTGAGAACCACTCCCCACCAAAAAAAAAAAACACCAAAAAACTGCTGTAGAAGAACACTGTAAACAAAATATCTTAGAAAGCTTCTTAAAAAGAACAGCAATTAGTAAAGGTGACAACAACTTCAAATAAAGTTTAATTAAGATAAAATACTAGCAAGCTGTCCAACGAGAATAGTGTAAAACCACTAAACAGATTTACCATATGCTTTAGTTCGCGGTACAGGTTCGGGGATGGGGAGTATACTTTGAAAGGTCTACAGCATAAAGGAGGCATGCTTAGTTGGACAGTTACTTGGGACCACAATACACTTGCAAATGTTTGCCTCACTCATTGAAGTTCTGCGTGTTATTTACATGTTTTTGTGTACCAACTCATATATATATATATATATATATATATATATATATATATATATATATATATATATATATATATATATATATTTGAAGAAATGGATGATTAGGGATATAACAATAATAGTTGCTTCACTTTGATCTTTAATATCTGAGATTATTTGGATAGTTCTACATGTATTCTATGTGTTTGTGTACATATAAACATACTCGTCTACACACTTGAAGAGATGCATAATTAAGGGTTATCATATAATAGCAACTCTGCTTGGAATTTTTACGGTCTGAATTCCTTAACTAATATTTAATTGAAAAACAGAAAACACCGACTTAACTGGAAAAAAATGTAAAACGTGATAACAATTTCAATTAATTTAAATAATAAAAGTCCAATCCAAACTTAAAGCCACTAGTCTAGGCCCCAAAAAAGCAAACCACCATGATAAATAAAAACTAAATACTAAAGCAAAATGCATTTAAAAAGCTAAAAGAATCAATTAGTCTTTTGCTCCGCACCCTTCAGTTCTCATTCATAGGCCAGACATTACAAATTGGATCATGCAATCTAGACAGGAATTGCACAGGGCGTTGAGTGGTATTAGATAGCACTGGTTTAAACAATAAAAGATATTTGTTATATGAGATGGTGTGAATTTAAGATAATACCAACACAAAAATGATTGCTTAATCTGAGTTACTCAGTTCATTACCTAGCCTACATCAGGTTAAGCAGTAAGCACAGAATAATGTGCAACATTGATCAATTCCCTCGAATACTAATTGCTTCCTCCTAGTTCAAAACCATTCATTATCTGCTATATGCTAACATTTCCAACGGCAGCAAAACTTAAAGAACACTGCTACAAGAAAAAAAAAATCTCCTCAGTATCTAATAGGATTAAAATTAAAGCCCCATCATTATGGTACAGGTCTCAGGAAATAAGGCGACTGGTATGTCATTAACCTTAGCTTCAAAGACCAGATAGATCAACACTTTTGCAGAAACAACAATTTATAAGGCAGAACATAAAAATGACATTCAATTGACACCAGGAAAAGAATAATACTTTCATGAAAATATTTTATTATTTAGATGAAATCTGGAATGGTTACTATAGGGAAAGGACTATAGATTACAGTTCAAAGGGGTATAACAAGCCGCCCAAAGGGGAGACATATGAAAGTTATCTCGGATAAGAATGGGAACCAACCACTCACGGGAATGAAATGAGAAGCAGTGTCATAAAGTTTTTCATCTAAGTAGATGGGATAAGACTTTTGTTGTGAAAACCTGAAAATAACACTTATAATGCTCTTAGGTTGTGCATGCCACTGCATCTTACAGAAAATAGCCTTCCTGTTCTACAACAACATCCGGAATGGAAACTTTTACATAATTATTTTTTGGGAGATTCTGAAAACTTTTGACCAAGTCACTTGTCTAGAAATTAAAAATTATTCTGGTTTAAGATAAAATACCCTCCTCCAATCAAGTATGTTATATGAGAATAGATGGAATGCAAAGTGAAATTCACTAATAATAAATAAAATATAGGTATTTATATGGGTGATTTGGAAAAAATGCATGATTTCAATGTCCAAGGTCGAATCTATCTTTTCTCAAGCACTGATTTACGGAAGTACCATTTCGGCTATAAAACTGTTTTACCAGGGAATGGCTGTCCAGCGGTAGGCAAAAAGTATAGCAAGGAGAAAAACTGATGTGGTATGAAGAAAAACTATGATGAAATGAAGCATACCAACACCCAAAGAGATCAGCAAAGTCTGCATGATAGAATAAACTTTTATCCTTATTGAAGGCAATGCTGCTCTCTTGACATACTCTGTTAGGAGTCGCACAATATTGGCAGCATGGGGCAAGAGCTGGCTGCAAGCAAATAATCATATTATCAGAATTACATGGGCCTCGAACATGTTTGGTTTAGGAGATCAACACAACTTTGCCCCCAGCCCACATCACTTTAATGGGAAAAGGGTTAGATGATCATGATCATGACAATTTCCAACCACCCCCCCCCCCCCCCCAAAAAAAAAAAAAAAAAAAAAACACACACACACACACACAACAACAACAACAACAACAACAACAAAAAAGAAAGAAAGAAAAGCGCACAATGGTTATTACCTTCGTACTCCCTTAATGACTGCAATCAAAAGATCCAAGCTGTCCAAATGCAAGGCTGGAAGCTCTGCGCAGAGAAGTTCTTGATGCATGGCAGTCGTGAAAGGTAGTAAAGAGCCACCTAAAGAACCGTCTACTCGAAGCACTCTCCCAATCAAAGCTAGCAAATGGTGAATGGGAATGGTCACCTTATTGACAAACAGCCATACAAAAGGTGAATTAGTGGTTTTTCAGAGATCATATTCTCCAAAGATGTCACATTATCTGTCAACAGATATACAGGGTAATGCTCAATACAGACAATACATGCATTCTACCTGAACTGGATAGGGATTAGTAAGCATCATTGAGCAACAATACATCAGAGTAGTCACTCGAGGTATGAGCATTCCAGGAAGCATTGTTGTTGTCCCTTCAGATGCTTCTATCATCAACTGGCCTCCCAAAGGAGGAGGAGGGTCTTTTCCTGGTGGAACTAATAGTCTCATAATCTCAGAACTTTTAGCTTCTGCAATGTGTTTGATGAACTATCAGTACCCAGAGTTTAAGAAATAAGACTCAGTTGTTAATATAATCAAAAGTAAACTAATACCTTCTTCTAGTCCTTCAAAGGTATCATTTAAAAGGACATGTATTGATATTAGAATCTTCTGCATCAACAAGGACCAGCTATCCTCATCACCTCTCACCTTCGGAAGTAATGATAAACAATGCGCAAATTTCTGAAGGGGAAAAAACAAGAATAACAAAAATATCAGCGTAGAAATGGATTCAAGATGGAAAAGAAACACTGATAGATATGCACCATGGACACTTGTCGACTTTTATGGCATTAAGATTACTACGACTGCAAGAGAGAGAGATTGAGAGAGAAAGGTGATGGCAATATATACATCTCTACCCACCTTAGACATATTTGAGTTGCTTCTTAACATTATCTTAGAAACAAGAACAGCTTCTACCTGCAACAAGTTCAATATCCAATCAGCATTCCTTAACGAATGAAATTTATAAATAATACAGAAACAGATCCAGAATATAGCTAATCAAGTAATCAGCAATTCTACAGGCATTTCCACGTGTGAAAAATGCCGATGTTTCATTTTTTTTTCACTTGTTTTATTTGACCGAGGATACCTACATTCAGCAATATTTACCCTTAAAGGATCATTTCCAGACATTCGTGGTTTATTGTTATGCTTTATTGCCAAATCAGCATTACCTTTCAACATAGGTTTTTTGATAGCATACTGAGTTCTCCAGGTGTATCTTGAACAAATTTTAATTTGATAGCATACTACTTGAGGATCGTCATGTTAATATATTGTTTGTTTCACTTCTCATCTTTTACATAAGGCTGATTAGGTGTATCATTTCACTTCTCTTCTTTTACTTTGCAATATTATCATATCATGAGGTGATTAGGAAAAACCAGAGACAAGGAAACTCGCACTACATGGATTGCCTGCAGTTGGTTACATTGCACCCAGTGGAGCCTTTATCCTTGTGTGATTCATTCAGAAGAGTATATGACATGGGGAAATGTGGAAATCTATTTATTTTTTTTCTGTCTATGCATGTGGCTTGGCATTTCCACATGTGAAAAATGCCGATGTTTCATTTTTTTTCACTTGTTTTATATGACCGAGGATACTTACCTTCAGCAATATTTCCCCTTAAAGGATCATTTCCAGACAATCGTGGTTTATTGTTATGCTTTATTGCCAAATCAGCATTACCTTTCAACATAGGTTTTTTTTTGTCCCCTGAGTTCTCCAGGTGTATCTTGAACAAATTTTAATTTGATAGCATACTGCTTGAGGATCGTCATGTTAATATATTGTTTGTTTCACTTCTCATCTTTTACATGAGGCTGATTAGGTGTATCATTTCACTTCTCTTCTTTTACTTTGCAAGATTATCATATCATAGGTGATTAGGACAAACCACAGACAAGGAAACTCGCACTACATGGATTGCCTGCGGTTGGTTACATTGCACCCAGCGGAGTCTTTATCCTTGTGTGATTCATTCAGAAGAGAGTATGACATGGGGAAATGTGGAAATCGAATTTTTTTTCTGTCTATGCTTGTGGCTTGGCACAAAAATTTAGCTTCTAGAGAGGAAACTGTTTTGTTATTACTTGCATATGACTTTATTTAAACAGCATAACTGTAAATTGCATGCCTAGATAGATTCAGTCACAAGGTAGATGTATGGTGAGAATGCTTACATTATCATAGTGACGGTGAATGGAAGATGGAAACGAGTTTATGATGGCGCACAACAAATCAATTGATCCTTCCTGCATACATAAACAACACAGTTCACTTGTTAAAAACTGGTAATGATGAAACAAACAATACCACCACAACAAATAAAACTGACCCAAACAGCCTCAGCATCATCCTCATTTAATAAATTGAGAATGGGCTGGCTAAGCTTCCCAGCAAGTGATGTTGCATCTTTCTTTACATTTGGAAAACTGGCCAACCTGCACTAACAACGCACAGTAAGGATATACTCTTTTCAAACAATTAAGTTAAAAATAATCTCAACACAACAAAAACCAGGTTGAATTGAAAAACCATATATACGTCATGTGATGAAAAACCATGTGAGTGAAGAACATTTCACCACAAACAAAAATGCATTGGCATCATAAGAGATCCCACTTAATTGCTCAAGCTTGATTCAAGCCTGCTTTCCATTTCGTCCCAAAAAGTCACAGGAAGGATGGTGATTACAACTTGAAGGCTATCAAGAGATCATGACCTTGAGCAGCCACCAGTAGCAGGGATACTGAATACTACAATGAGCTTAAAAGGTCACACAGATTCATAAACTCTACATGAACCACACCTGCAGCCGCTCAAAATAAATACAACTAGGAAATGAAAGACATCCATATGGCAGCAGTCCTACATTGGGTCTAGGAATGATAGAGTAAAGGCAGTAATGTTTCAGCACATGCCAGATAAGTTCTTTAAAGAAGGTGAATCCATCACGGGATACGTCACCCGGGATTGTAGATTGTTTTTTAGAGCATTATTGTTTTAATAACAGCACAAACTCTTGTAAAGCATCCAGAATAAAATGCAGAAAATAATTATTTTGAAACTAAAATGAAAGGCATAAAGCTTGGTGTCAATGGTAATGACCATGATCAAAGAGTGATCAAATGAACCTATCTTTTCAAAAGCTATGATTATCAACTGACAGGCAAGAGTTTAAATTTTCCCACTGTCAATCTGAACCAGAACATCTTTGATTGCAATACACCTCTCAAAAAGATAATGCCTTCTACCTCATTAATGCCTTGCAGGCATTCAACTGGATTTCCCCAATTTGATGTCTTATCTTACACACAATGAACTCACTTCGACTCTTCATCATGCCCAGTCATACACTGGTTAATTATATTATACAGGCCTGAGTCAACTATAAATATAAAATGCCAAAGGCCTAGCATGTGTGGCTAGACGTCACATCCTCTCTTTAAAATCTAGGGGACCCATCTGTAGCCAGTCTAAGTAGGGAAAAAAACAAAAAAAAAAACAATGAAAGGAAGCTCCAGTCTCACACAATTCTGCATATAACCCTTCACAAATAATAAGTTTGTATAAAGTAAGTTTTAGAATCCATGCTAGCGAAATGGACTTCCAACAATATTCCGCATGTTCATGACACATGCCCCATAACTATCCAGTTTACACTAAATCATTACCAAAGATCAAACATACAACGAACCTTGTTAAAAGATCAGCCAAGGAAGTACAGGAAGCGACTTTAACAAAATGGGTTCTAGATGGTGGCTGCTTAACAAAATAACAGCATAAGGTCAGTGTAATAAGCATGATCAAGCAACAATATGATGTAAAGAAATCTGAAACATGATAACATTAAAGAGAATGAGAAGAATGGCAAGGACACAACATAAAATAAGATATAATATATCTTAGTTATTCTGCCTTTTGCTGCATAAATTAGTTGAAGGGCACACATCAGATGATCATTAAGAACTCACCAAATCACCATTGCATCATCTGAAATACCACTCGCTCCCTAATCTATGAGACTTGTAATAGACATAATAAAATTTTCTTTAATCAAGATTGTTACCTGCATCAACAAAATCCTTTTGCTCATGTAGTTGTTAGACAAGCTTCTAGATTGCATCAACAATTAGCATTTAAGCCTAAAAGTCTAAGTTATCAGACAAGCTTCCAGACTGCATCAACAACTAGCATTTAAGCCTAAAAGTCTAATAGTGTTATAGTAGAGATGAGGGCAGCCATATGTCATATATGATTACTGCTCCCTACTAAAACTCGGTTTGTTCATCCATCTGTATTCCACTTCTAAGCTTGTACACAGTACTTACATTCATAAGATAAGTGTGTTAACCTCCTTTTACCAAAAATTACAAAAATATAATTGTTTTCATTTTTTTATTTATATGTTAAGCCTATTTCCCATAAAATTTTAAACTAAAACGTGGATTATATACACATCTTACAAATAAACATGTGTATCAGTGCCCTTGTGTCCAAGGGTTAATTAATTTCCATGTCCAAAACTCTGTGCCCGAGTAAGAATGTGAATCTTGTGCAGTCGTGTATATCCCGAAATCATAATCTACGGTCCCATTATGAGATGATATACTTTATATGGCTAGCCAGTTAGCTGCTAGCTCTTCCATCATGTTAGAACAACTATGCAATCAGATATGTGTAGGAGCCCTTTGTTGACCAAACAGGATGTAAATAAATGCTTCCAAACAATATCAACCATGGCTTACTTGAGCTTAATTATGTTACTGATGAGAACATAACACACTGCTAGTTACTTTTTGGTTCAAATCAAGTGCTTTAGATGCATCCAAGTTTATCAGAGATCGGAATTAGAGATAGCACACTACAACAAATATTAAGTCACTCATTTAGTAACTATCAACAAACCAATATGATCTGGAGGTTGACAATAGACACTGAAACTCCGCGTCATTTACATGTTGCTTTAAGAAACAAAACTGATCGATAATGTGAAGTTTGAAAGTGGTCATATAAAAGTATATCAAGAAATTCCATCATAATAACTTAGTCACAATACCTGGATGTTAGGGAGAAGCTTCTGGAACCAAAGCGAGTATGATGCTAGGAACCGATGAGGAGTGCAGCTTTCAGATGTCACGCCTAGCAAACAAACACCTGCCCAACACTTATCTGGCTAGACCATGAGAAAGAGAAAAGAAGCAATAAAAATATGAAGAATTTAAATGTCTAGAAATACTTTTATCACTCGAATAAAATTCCAAACAATCTGAAACTAAAACTTTCACAACAAGCTGCTAATGGGGACAAAAGTCTCAACTTTGAACAAGAAATTCCAAAATAAACAAAAATAAGTTTAATATAATTGTTGGTCTTTGTTTGCTTTTCTGCTTTGTTAAAGAGAGAAGTATAATGCATTGACTTACAATAAACTTTAAGATACAAGCTGTTTATTTTGGCTTCTAAAGTATCTGTAATAATATGCGAATATGTGGTGAATTAAACAAAATACTAAAAGAATTCTACAAAATTTTAACTGATTATTCACAAAATTTACCCATATTAACATATTACATTGAAAATGGACGAGTAACAAAATTTAAAAAAGTAATCGTCCATTTTGCGTTCCGGCTTCTAAATCAAGTAGAGTAAGAGACTGAACCTAATAAAATCGATTAATTTTCTTCAGAATTCCTCAAGATTTCTACAACCTAAAGAATCAAAGTGACTAATTACTTACCATATTACTCGAGATGAGAGATATCAAACGATCGACCCACTCGTCGACGGCGGATCTCCAAGCTTCCAGGATCTTCGGGTTCGGATCCGGGCTCGAGAACCGTTCCGATAAGAGCCCGTAGGTCTTCACGCGAGAGAGGACGGCGGCGAGCTCCGATGAGCTCGGAAAGGGGCGATTCTCGTCGGGGAGGTGATCTCGAATGAGAGTTCGAAGCATCCGAGGCTTCAGCCGAAGGTCGCTCATGCCGTTGAAATGGTCGGCGATAAACATTGGAGAAGAGAGAGAAATCTAGGGTTAGGGTTTTGGTTTCTTTGGGGAAAGAAGCGGCGGCGTTGGTGGTGTTGTGGGGTTCAGGGTTTAAGTAGGGGGGGCATTGGTTCGGAGAAATCAAAACGAACCGAACAGTTCGGTTCGGTTAGAGAAGAAATTTTATACGGTTCGGTTCTCAAATTTTTGGAATTCAGTAAATGTGTCGAACCGTATTCTCTCTCTTTTTTCTTTTAATTTTTCTTTTCTAGCGCAATGCAAAGCTCATCCCACTTCTAATTTTCTTCCTTTTTTTCATCTCTTTCATTTATTAAAACTGAGCCCACAAGCTCAGACTCGTTACTATTACTTTTATTTTTTTCTTTTCTTTTTTATTCCAAGCCCAACCCAACTCCCATCTCTGATATCATTCATCTCCTTCTTCTTCACTCCTCAACCGAAACCCATGCAGCGTATCTCTCTCTTCCTCTGACCTCTCTTCCTCTCTCTGAACCGCCCAGCTTGCGGACGACGACGACGACGAGCTCAAGAGCGATGACGACGAGCTCGGGGACGATGACGACGAGCTCGCGGATGACATTGATGAGCACAAGGACGACCGGATGACGGCGATAATTTGATTGAAACCAAAGCGAACCGAAAAAAACGGTTCGATTTCAGTTCAGTTGCCAGGAGAGATTAGTGCAGCGCGGTTTTGATTTTTTTGGCAAAACCCGCACCGCACTGATGCTCACCCGTGGGTTTGAGCGTCGCATGTGGGGCACGAGCGAGTGGGGATTTTGTCTCTCCTGCTGTTAATGAGTCGGGTGGTAGAGGTGGTTTTGAGGATACCATGCATCCAAATTGGCTCTCAGATCCATTGTAAATTACTAGTATATCGTTGTGGGTTGTGAAAAACCAACCGACAATGATGAGAGAGAAAAAAGGAGACAAATTTAGAGAGGGGGCTACAGCGAGAAAGAAAGGAACCGATATAGCACCGGAGGTGAAGAATTAATATATGTTAATGAACTTGTGTATATGACATAAGTGTGTGTGTGATATACATGTGTGTGTATAATTTATGTGCGTTGGATGTGCTACATGTGCATGGTATTGTGGACATCAAAAGTCCACGATACAATGATGAGAACATAGATAACTGTTGAAATGACATCATAATACGGATTTACTAAAATGTAATGGAAATACCGACATTTGTTGCTTATACACGCTTCAATATTAATTGATTAACAGTTTGAAGAAATTAGACAATCTAATTGAGCCATCTATGTTCACCAACAATTTAGATGAATGATCACATCTTTTCTTATATCATGTATACTACACACTATTAATATCATGCTTCATTTAAAATTTAGTTTAATTTTATTCATTGAGTTGTATGCTCACACCCCCTCAGATTTAATGTGGCGTGGAACGGGGAAGCGAACGATGCCGGTTAGATCTCATTCTAGTGCCAACGAACCATGAAAGGATCTTTCAATTAGGGATCGTACTCGAATCCATGAGACAATACTCGAATTCACGAGCGATTTACTCGAATCCAGGAACAAAGGGTAGCAACTCGAATCCACGAGCAATTGGAGAGAAAAACTCAATTTTATTAATTAAACTTGATACCAAATACAAAAGATACAAGGGTCTTTTATAGGCTTACAAAAAATATTACTTCTACTAGAAAACCATAATATATTCCTAAAATAAAACAAAAATAATTAAAAGAATCCTAATCCATTTAGGAAAACTAATTTCAAGTATCTGTAAACTAAAAAATAAAGTAGGAAAAATCCGTAAAACTAATCGTACTCCTTCTAGAAAACTATAATCCGTTAAGGTTGATCTATATTATTTCAAGAATCTATAAACTAAAAATCAAGTATTTAAATACTTTTGCTCATGCATCAAGTAGGAAAAAAACAGATGGTCTAAATAGTGAGCTGGTTAGTTTAGCGGTGTTAGTGTAACACCCCGCTCCCCGAATACGTACTTGCGTATTCGTATTTTCTGATCGTATTTTTTGATTTACTTCCTGTATTTGTTTTGTATTATGAATTATTTATGTGATCGTTTTGCTGTGGATCTGGATTCGTGAACTCGGAGTCAGCCCTAGTCTGAACCGGGAGCCCGATCCTAGAGTATAGCTCGATTTGATATTTCTGCTATTTCGATTTGACTGGTTTCAGTTTTAAATATCGTTTTTCAATATTCTAGATTTTTCATGATTTTCTGAAATTTTCCTGAATTAAGTTGAAAATCTTCAAAACCGGTGTCGACCAGTGCCACTGACCGATTCTCAGATTTTTAATTTACAAACGGAATAGAATTTCTAGAAAAGGCCTTCTTGTAACTTCTTAAAATCACATTTTCTATCTAAATACTTTTTCTGAGAATTTTCTGAATTTATCAAAATTCCCCCGGATTTGGTGTTGGCCAGTATCGATGGTTGATTCTAGGAATTTTAGTTTACAATTGGAATCAAATTTCTGAATTCTGCTTTCATATTACTTCTTAAAATTATATTTTCTCCTTTCAGGTATTTTCTGAGATTTTTCAGAATTTATCAAAATCCGGCCGACCCTGTGTAGACTGGTATCGACGGTTGACTATAGGATTTTTGTTTTAAAAATGTGATTGAATTTCTGAAAACCGATTTCACCAAAAATATTTATATAATATTTATTATTTTTGAGAATTTTTGGGAAGCTTTCCAAGCTACTTAATTTTTTGACTTTTTCGGAGTTTCAGTGTTTTCCCAGATACCGGAATTTTATCCAGATATTTCACTTTTCTCTTCTTTCCATTTTCTCTATCCTTTCTCAGACGCGAGTCTCATCAGACTCAGATCTGATTTTTAATGCGAAGATTCGCATTCATTCTGCATTAAATGCACTTCAGATCAACTCTGATAAGTCAAATCTGACTTTTGTCCTTTCTGTTAAACGCAGCATTCGCGCTTTTCCCAAAACGCGAGTTTCATCCTCGCGTCTGGGCAATTGCCAGACGCGAGTCCTTGTTGCATGAGACGCAGCCCATTTCTTTTGAATGAAACGCAAGTTTCATTTAGTGGGGATGGCATACTTGTAATAATCTTAAAGTTCCCCTTTATATATACACACCTTTCTTCTCTCTTCCATTTATTTTTCCTCCTCCTCCATTCCTCCAACAGAGAACGAACAGCACCCCCATGCCCTCCCTTTGGCCTCCACTTTCTCCCCTCCATCTCCACCACCATCTCCACCATTTCCACCATCATTCTCCCATCCATCTCCTCCTCCATTCCAACAACAACAACAACCATAACACCATCTTCACCACCATCTTCTTCCTCCATTTTTTCACCAAACAACCCATTCTCACCACCACCTTCTCCACCATCTACACCACCACATACTTCACCTTGGCCACCAACGACCATGCCATCTTCCTCTCCTCGGCGTGCTCTTTCCAACGGACCTACTCGTCGCTCTCCGAACCACCATTTCTAAAACTCCATTTTCACCATTTGAACTAGACTTGCACCCCATGATTTCTTGGGCTTGGGCTACCGGATTCCGGCCATCTCCGGCCACCTCTGGCCGCCGCCGGCGACCACCGGCCATGGCCGGCTACCACCCATTCCCTTCTCTTCTTTCCTTTTCCTTCTTTCTTTCTTTTCCTTCTTTCTTTCTTTCCTTTCTTTTTCCTTTCCTTTCCTTTTCCTTCTCTTCTCTGTTTTTCACCCTTCCCTGCGTCCCTCTCACTTCTTTCCCTGCGTCTCCTTTTATTTCCTTGTCTCTCTCTCCCTTCTCTGTTATTGCTAGACGCAGCTCACCTTCGCGTCTAGGCAATTCCTTAACGCGAATCTTCGCGTTCTTGATATTTGTATAACGCGCCCTTCGCGTTTTTGTATCGACGCAACGTGGAGCCTATGCCCGCATCTGTGTTCTTCTCGTGATTAACGCGACACGGAACCCACGTCCGCGTCCGCGTTCTCCTCGTGTCCTGACTTGAACGCGGGTCTCGAACCTCGCGTTTGTGGCATCTACGCGACGCGACTCCCGCGTCCGCGACCCCCGCGTCTTACTCTCAAACTCGCGTCCCCCTGTACACAATCTCTCTCCCTGTACTCTCTCTCTCTCCATGGACTTCTCTCTCTAGCTCTCACTTTCTCTCTCCTCTCTCTTTCTCTCTCTTGATTTCCACCCCTCTATATCACTTTCTCTCTAACGCGTTGACGCGTTGATTTCCTGAATTTCAGAGATCGGAGATTTCACAGTGTTTTTCTGTAATACCTCGTTTCCGGAATACGTACTTTGTTGCGTATTCAGCTTTTCAACCGTATTTTCCGAATTACCTTCCGTATTTATCCGATTTCAATTTCAAATATCATTTTCCAATTTATTAGATTTTATGTGATTTTCTGGAATTTTCTAGAATTAAAATGAATTTCTTCAAAACCGGTGTCGACCAGCGCCGCTGATCAATTTTCTGATTTGTATTTTCCAAACTGTTAGGAATTTTCAGAAAGTCCTTTAGACTTTATTAATTAGAATCCTATTTCTTAAATAAAGCCTTTTTCTGAGGATTTTAGGATTTTGTGAAAATTCCCACGGAGTCGGTAAATTACTGATACCGGGATTTTTATAATTAAAACTATAAGGTATTTCTCAGAAAGGACTTCATTTTAAGTCTTTTTATATTATTATAGATTTTTGGTGAAAATTTGGAGTCGTTCCGAGATACTTGATTTCGGGACGTATCCGGTATTTCCGAAATGTTTTCCGTACTTTCGACTTTGTCCCGGGAACCCACGGTTTTAATTTCATAATTTTCTGAGTTAGGGAAAATATCCTTTCAATTTAATTTTCCTTCTTTTTCTTTTTCTATTTTCTCTTCCTTCTTCATTAAGCCAAAAGAGTTTTGAATTTCCAAAAATCCCAATTATTTCCACCTCTCCACTTTCCACACTCTTCCACATTAATTGCTTCATTAATGACCCTCCACCTCACCTCCAAATGGCTCCATTTGATTGGCCAAGGAAGCCACCTCATCTCCACTTGGCTTCATTTGATTGGTCAAGAAAATATCTCATTTACACATTTGCACAAAAGCCCCTCTCTTTCTTAAAATTCCATCCCCTTTACAAATTCAAAATCCTATTTAAACCAAACCCTTTACATTTTCATCCTTTACTTCATTTCCTCAAGAATTCCAACCTTAGCAAAATCTCTCTCTTTCTCAAAGCAAACCCTAGGTCTCCTTGCCATCTCAAGAACCGCAACTTGGATTTTGGGATCGTCCGAGTTATCGCCGAGAATCAAGTTGGTATTTCGGCTCGTCCGGAACTCGTAGAAACTCCAAACGACCGTTCGAGGTGAGTATCTTTACTCACCAAGACTAGTAATATTCTTAGCATACTTGTATTGATAGATCATGTCACTTTATGTTATAAAAATCCTATTTTTATCCATTCAAAACAACCACCACAAAATCTGGATTTTTAGTCAGACCACAGCCTATTTCAGAACATCGGTCGACCGGCCCTATGGGGGCAGTCGACCGATATGCACAAACGTGCACAGAATTGGGCTAGCGGTCGACCGGTCCATAGACCAGTCGACCGGCTAGGAGACCTGGAGCTCACCTGGAGCTCCAGATTCGGTACGGTCGACCGGCAGTCGACCGATACCCTACCGCCCTTGCAAAGCCCAGTCGACCGGCAGTCGACCGGTCGATTCTGGAGCTCACGCACTTTGGCCAGTCGACCGGCAGTCGACTGGCAACCCTACCGCCTTCACAAACCCCGGTCGACCGGCACTCGACCGGAGGTCGACCGCCAGTTCAAAACTGTGCCAGACTTCTGTTTTCTTTTCTGTTTTAAATTTTGATCGTTCATTGATACATGTATGATATGCTAGTATTGTTTATGCTTCCTAATTGATACCACATGACATGTTACTTGATGGATCTCATGGCTTATACTTCATGACATGTTACCATGTATCTTCATGTTAGACTTGTTAATTAAAATGTATATCTCCACTTTATCATGCTATCACTTGTACCAAGCATGATTGATTTGACCTTTACATAAAATAGACCAACTTATATTGGGTCCGGGGGAGACCATGCGGATATCGATTGTGTTCGTGTTTACAGTGGTTTTAGGAAGTGTTGTGCAACCCATGTTCCAGTCTGACCTGCGGTACACCAGGGGACTGAGGGGAGAGCTTGCTCCCTGTATTGCTGGTACCATATTGATAAGGGCATACATAAGTCCCTTTTATTGAGGCCTAGCGGCTGGGTTCCGTTACAAGCACGGAACATTATTGGGCCGTTATCCCGGGCATGCACGGGATCCACTGTAAACATAGTTCATCGATACAACCGCTGATTTCCAATAACCCCCTTGCTTTATTGGGATATGGATCTATGTGCACTGGGACGCTGGACCACATAGCTAGATATCACGATGAAACAAGTAATAATAATAAGACATTAATTGTAGATGTATTGTTTTAGGACTTTGGATTTCCATGCTTTATCCTTTATATTGCTATATCTTATTTACTCGTATCCATTAGCCATTTGGCCATATCTCGTTTATTGTTATATGTCTTGATTCTGTGGATTTGCATATTCAGATTCCGAGACTTGGAACGAAGTGGATCCATCCACTGAGGACCAAGAGTACTTCAGTGAGCAGGCCGACCAGCTCTAGTTCCTCCAGTGCCGTACTCTTCATTTTTGGCTCACGCGTCTTCCTTTCTTACGTGAGCATCTTGTATACATTTGTATATCTTCTTTTGGACTTGGTTGTGAAACAAAACACTTGTAAAGTGTATCAGTTCATAACTTGTACTTGTACTTTATTGTTGGCATATATGAATATACCACGCTTGTGTTATACTCTGATCCTGTATTGTATTGTACTTTTACGCTTAGCGTATATACGTGGGGGCAGTTCTGACCTACGTATATACGTCGCGGTGACGTGTCCGTATCCGCCAGGATCGGGGCGTCACAGGTTGGTATCAGAGCCTAGGCTCTTAAACCTAAAGTACAATCAAGTGGCAAATTCTAGTAATTTGCTTATGCCAATTATAATGTACAAAGTTATAGAGTCCGTCTTGCTTCCTTCAATTATCAATTCCTTCGTATCCTAAACTCCCTTCCATTGTTTTCAATTCCAGTTATCATACGGTATGGAGCGTCGCTCGGGTCGGAACAATGTCGGGCAAGTCCCGAATGGACCCAATGGACCAGTAGGAGGAGAGCATGTTGATGTGCTGAGGATCATTCAAGCCATGATGGTGACCCAGCAACAACAGGTGGAAGTACAGCAGCAGCAGACTGAGCTCCTGAGGCAAGAGCTAACAGCCCCAAAGGAACCAAAGCCGGGGAATGTATCGGATTTCCGGAGATTGCAGCCTGCAGTGTTCACGGGGAGTGAGGAGCCATTGGAGGCAGAACAATGGTTGACGGACACGACAGACCTGCTGACCGCAGCTCGTGTCCCACAGGAGAGTCAAGTTGAGGTCGCTAAGATCCAGCTGAAGGACATAGCTCGGACTTGGTGGCTTGCAGAGGAGGCTCGCTTGGAGAGGCCTATCACTTGGGCTACCTTCTCCAAGAGTTTCTACAGCCGCTTCTTTCCGGCTACAGCACAGGAGGAGATGGAGGAGCAATTCATCGGGCTCAAGCAGGGAAACAAGTCGGTAGATGAATATGCAGCAGACTTCCTTAGACTCAGCCGTTTCGCTCCTTATATGGTGACGGACGAAGAGAAGCGAGCGAGCAGGTTTCAGAAGGGTCTTCGGATGGATATTCAGATGTACATGATGTCTCAGGAGTTGAAGACATATGCAAGTGTTCTCTCTACCGCTCGGAAAGTAGAGCGGGGGTTTGAGAAGACTTGGGGGGATCAGATGGGACAGCAGGCCATGAAGAGGCCATTTGTGCCTATGGGGCGAGGAGTTCCATTCAGAGTGGCGAAGATCCAGAGGCAGCCTTTCAGACCAGCGCCTTATCAGCCAGCCCAATCACTTCCTGTCTGCAACTTTTGTGGGAAGCTAGGGCACATTCGACCCAATTGCCGGAGGGCAAATGGTTTGTGTTTATGGTGTGGGTCTCGAGATCATGCAGTAGAGACTTGTCCACACCGGAGATTTGGGACAACCAACCAGACCTTGCCAGCACTTCCAGGGCCGAGTGGACAGCGGGTAGTACCAGGACCGCTTGGGCAGAGAAGTCAGGGACCGGCAGTGAGGAGAGACCAGGGGCCAGTGGTGAGGAGACCACCCCTTCCTCCACAGCATATGATACGCCCAGTGCAGAAAGGAGGCAGGACAGCAGCCGGGCGTGGCAGGGGTCAGGCTTACAACCTGACGGAGGCAGAGGCTGAGGCATCAGAGGAGGTGATTACAGGTAACATCAGTGTACATTCACATCCGGTTCTCGCCTTATTTGATTCAGGCGCATCCCATTGTTACATCTCCGATAAATTTGTGGCCGTCCATTCTATTCCTGTTAGATTACTAGACCACAAGTGGGAGATAAGTACCGGGAGTGGGGTAGTCTTATCATCTAGAGTATGTACTGACTGTCCAGTAGAACTGTGTGACAAGGTCTTAGCCATAGATATGCTCGTGCTCGATACTAAGGGGTACGATGTGATCTTAGGCATGACCTGGCTCAGTCAGTATCATGCTATAATTGATTGTAGAGAGAAGAAGATCAATTTTAGAATTCCCCATCAGCCTGAGTTTCAGTTTAGTGGAGAAGTGAAGTCCACTAAGGGAAAGCAGATCATTTCATCGGAAGTTCAGAAGCAGAAGGTGCCAGTGTGGGATGAATTCCCGGAGGTGTTTGCGGAGATTACAGGATTGCCACCTGTCAGGACGATTGAGTTCTCCATTGAGACTATCCCAGGGGCATCTCCTATATCTAAGGCTCCGTACAGGATGGCACCAACAGAGTTGGAAATCCTGAAGAAGCAGCTGCAGGAGTTATTAGATAAGGGATTGATCAGGCCAAGTACTTCACCGTGGGGAGCTCCAGTATTGTTGGCCAATAAGAAGGATGGTAGCAAGAGACTTTGTATTGACTATAGGGAGTTAAACAAAGTCACCATCAAGAACAGGTATCCCCTTCCCAGAATAGATGACTTATTTGATCAGCTTCATGGAGCCCGTGTATTCTCCAAGTTGGACTTACAGTCGGGCTATCATCAGTTGAGAGTGAAGAAGGAGGATAGACTGAAGACGGCATTTAGGACCCGATATGGCCACTACGAGTTTCTTGTTATGCCTTTCGGAGTCACTAATGCCCCTGCAGTGTTTATGGACTTGATGAACCGAGTGTTCTCACCCTTCTTGGATCAGTTTGTTGTTGTCTTCATCGACGACATCTTGATTTATTCTAAGAACAGGAAGGAGCATGAAGAACACTTGAAGATTGTGTTGCAGACACTTCAGCAGGAGCAGCTTCATGCCAAGAGGAGCAAGTGCGAGTTCTGGCTAGACAGTATAGCATTCCTCGGACATGTGGTGTCAGCAGAAGGTGTATCCGTTGATCCGGGCAAGGTACAAGCAGTAAAGGAGTGGCCAGTCCCGAGGACAGTGACAGAGATAAAGAGCTTTCTTGGACTAGCTGGATACTACAGACGCTTCATCCAGGATTTCTCTCGGATTGCAGCTCCATTGACGAAGCTTACCAGGAAAGGGGAGAAGTACATCTGGACAGAGGAGTGTGATGCAGCCTTCGAGCAGTTGAAGCAAAAGCTCATTTCAGCTCCTATCTTGAGAACTCCCTCAGGGAGAGGAGGGATGGTCATCTTTAGTGATGCCTCAGGTAAAGGCCTAGGATGCGTGCTTATGCAACATGATCATGTTATCGCATATGCATCCAGGCAGTTGAAACCTCATGAGAGGAATTACCCAACTCATGATCTGGAGTTGGCAGCAGTGATCTTTGCATTAAAGATTTGGAGGCACTATCTTCTGGGAGATAGAGTGCTGATATATACAGATCACAAGAGCCTCAAGTATATCTTCTCGCAGAAGGAGTTGAATATGAGGCAGAGGCGGTGGCTGGAGCTTATGGCAGACTACGACATTGACTTGCAATATCATCCAGGCAAGGTCAATACAGTCCCGGATGCTTTGAGTAGGATGCCAGAGAACAGAGTACTTGTCCAGTTCACTCAGCAGGAGGACTTGATTCGGGATTTCATCCGATTGGATTTGATGGTGGTCCGAGGAGCTGAGAAGACAGGACAGCTTATGGCTTTACAGATCCAGTCTTCACTGATAGAGGAGATTAAGGAAGCCCAGAAGAAGGATCCCAGACTCCAGACATTTAGAGATCAGGTCGAGGCTGGATTGAGGACGGATATCTGTATTCGTCCTGATGATGCCTTGTGCTTTGGAGATAGGCTTTGTGTTCCCCAGGGAGAAGTGAGACAGAAGATTTTGGCTGAAGCACACAGTTCAGCCTACTCTATACACCCGGGGGGAAACAAGATGTACCAAGACCTGAAGAAGCACTTCTGGTGGAATGCCATGAAGAGAGAGATAGCTCAATTTGTGGCTAAGTGCTTGGTGTGCCAGCAAATAAAGATCGAGCATCAGAGATCGGCTGGACTTCTGCAACCTTTGCCAATACCTGAGTGGAAGTGGGAGCATATCACTATGGACTTCGTCACAGCATTACCTCGTAGTCCCAAGGGTAATAATGCTGTGTGGGTTATCATTGACCGTCTCACTAAGTCGGCCCACTTCATACCATTCCGGGTCGGTCAGACGACAGAGGTGTTGGCGGAGAAGTATATGAAGGAAGTGGTCCGTCTGCATGGAGTGCCAGTCAGTATTGTTTCAGACAGAGATACGAGATTCAGATCTCACTTTTGGGAGAGTCTCCAAGAGAGTCTGGGCACTCGTCTGAAGTTCAGTACAGCTTATCATCCCCAGACGGACGGACAGTCGGAGCGGACCATCCAGATCCTCGAGGACATGCTTAGAGCTTGCATGATTGAGTTTGGAGGTTCTTGGGAAGACCATCTACACTTGGCCGAGTTTTCTTATAACAACAGTTACCAGGCAAGTATAAAGATGGCACCTTTTGAGGCACTGTATGGGAGGAAGTGTCGATCACCGATTTGTTGGGATGAGGTCGGTGAGCGGAGTTTATTGGGACCAGAGATGTTGATCCAGACGACGGAGAAAATCAAGATTATCAGGGATCATCTCAGGGCAGCTCAGAGCAGGCAAAAGAGTTGGGCAGATTCTCGGAGGAGGCCATTGGAATTCGGAGTTGGAGATCATGTGTTCCTGAAGATTTCACCGACTAAGGGAGTGATCCGTTTCGGCACTCGTGGGAAACTAAGTCCAAGGTATATCGGCCCATTCGAGATATTGGATCGAGTGGGAGATGTATCTTATCGATTGGCGCTGCCGCCATCGTTGGACGGAGTTCATAATGTTTTCCACGTGTCTCAGTTAAGAAGATATGTGAGGGATGACAGCCATATTTTAGATCATTCCGAACTGGAGTTACAACCAGACTTATCTTATCAGGAGCAGCCAATGGCCATCTTAGACAGGAGTGTCAAGACACTGAAGAGCAAGGATATACCTTTAGTATTAGTGTCTTGGAACCGCCATGTGCCAGGAGAGGCCACATGGGAGCGAGAGGACGTCATCCGAGAACGATACCCGCAACTCTTCACCACTTGGTAAGACTCTTCCCTTCTATCTCTACCGTTATATTCCATCTATCATGTCTTTCCTTGTTGTCTTTCATCTTGCGAAATTTCGAGGACGAAATTTTTGTAAGGTGGGTAGATTGTAATACCTCGTTTCCGGAATACGTACTTTGTTGCGTATTCAGCTTTTCAACCGTATTTTCCGAATTACCTTCCGTATTTATCCGATTTCAATTTCAAATATCATTTTCCAATTTATTAGATTTTATGTGATTTTCTGGAATTTTCTAGAATTAAAATGAATTTCTTCAAAACCGGTGTCGACCAGCGCCGCTGATCAATTTTCTGATTTGTATTTTCCAAACTGTTAGGAATTTTCAGAAAGTCCTTTAGACTTTATTAATTAGAATCCTATTTCTTAAATAAAGCCTTTTTCTGAGGATTTTAGGATTTTGTGAAAATTCCCACGGAGTCGGTAAATTACTGATACCGGGATTTTTATAATTAAAACTATAAGGTATTTCTCAGAAAGGACTTCATTTTAAGTCTTTTTATATTATTATAGATTTTTGGTGAAAATTTGGAGTCGTTCCGAGATACTTGATTTCGGGACGTATCCGGTATTTCCGAAATGTTTTCCGTACTTTCGACTTTGTCCCGGGAACCCACGGTTTTAATTTCATAATTTTCTGAGTTAGGGAAAATATCCTTTCAATTTAATTTTCCTTCTTTTTCTTTTTCTATTTTCTCTTCCTTCTTCATTAAGCCAAAAGAGTTTTGAATTTCCAAAAATCCCAATTATTTCCACCTCTCCACTTTCCACACTCTTCCACATTAATTGCTTCATTAATGACCCTCCACCTCACCTCCAAATGGCTCCATTTGATTGGCCAAGGAAGCCACCTCATCTCCACTTGGCTTCATTTGATTGGTCAAGAAAATATCTCATTTACACATTTGCACAAAAGCCCCTCTCTTTCTTAAAATTCCATCCCCTTTACAAATTCAAAATCCTATTTAAACCAAACCCTTTACATTTTCATCCTTTACTTCATTTCCTCAAGAATTCCAACCTTAGCAAAATCTCTCTCTTTCTCAAAGCAAACCCTAGGTCTCCTTGCCATCTCAAGAACCGCAACTTGGATTTTGGGATCGTCCGAGTTATCGCCGAGAATCAAGTTGGTATTTCGGCTCGTCCGGAACTCGTAGAAACTCCAAACGACCGTTCGAGGTGAGTATCTTTACTCACCAAGACTAGTAATATTCTTAGCATACTTGTATTGATAGATCATGTCACTTTATGTTATAAAAATCCTATTTTTATCCATTCAAAACAACCACCACAAAATCTGGATTTTTAGTCAGACCACAGCCTATTTCAGAACATCGGTCGACCGGCCCTATGGGGGCAGTCGACCGATATGCACAAACGTGCACAGAATTGGGCTAGCGGTCGACCGGTCCATAGACCAGTCGACCGGCTAGGAGACCTGGAGCTCACCTGGAGCTCCAGATTCGGTACGGTCGACCGGCAGTCGACCGATACCCTACCGCCCTTGCAAAGCCCAGTCGACCGGCAGTCGACCGGTCGATTCTGGAGCTCACGCACTTTGGCCAGTCGACCGGCAGTCGACTGGCAACCCTACCGCCTTCACAAACCCCGGTCGACCGGCACTCGACCGGAGGTCGACCGCCAGTTCAAAACTGTGCCAGACTTCTGTTTTCTTTTCTGTTTTAAATTTTGATCGTTCATTGATACATGTATGATATGCTAGTATTGTTTATGCTTCCTAATTGATACCACATGACATGTTACTTGATGGATCTCATGGCTTATACTTCATGACATGTTACCATGTATCTTCATGTTAGACTTGTTAATTAAAATGTATATCTCCACTTTATCATGCTATCACTTGTACCAAGCATGATTGATTTGACCTTTACATAAAATAGACCAACTTATATTGGGTCCGGGGGAGACCATGCGGATATCGATTGTGTTCGTGTTTACAGTGGTTTTAGGAAGTGTTGTGCAACCCATGTTCCAGTCTGACCTGCGGTACACCAGGGGACTGAGGGGAGAGCTTGCTCCCTGTATTGCTGGTACCATATTGATAAGGGCATACATAAGTCCCTTTTATTGAGGCCTAGCGGCTGGGTTCCGTTACAAGCACGGAACATTATTGGGCCGTTATCCCGGGCATGCACGGGATCCACTGTAAACATAGTTCATCGATACAACCGCTGATTTCCAATAACCCCCTTGCTTTATTGGGATATGGATCTATGTGCACTGGGACGCTGGACCACATAGCTAGATATCACGATGAAACAAGTAATAATAATAAGACATTAATTGTAGATGTATTGTTTTAGGACTTTGGATTTCCATGCTTTATCCTTTATATTGCTATATCTTATTTACTCGTATCCATTAGCCATTTGGCCATATCTCGTTTATTGTTATATGTCTTGATTCTGTGGATTTGCATATTCAGATTCCGAGACTTGGAACGAAGTGGATCCATCCACTGAGGACCAAGAGTACTTCAGTGAGCAGGCCGACCAGCTCTAGTTCCTCCAGTGCCGTACTCTTCATTTTTGGCTCACGCGTCTTCCTTTCTTACGTGAGCATCTTGTATACATTTGTATATCTTCTTTTGGACTTGGTTGTGAAACAAAACACTTGTAAAGTGTATCAGTTCATAACTTGTACTTGTACTTTATTGTTGGCATATATGAATATACCACGCTTGTGTTATACTCTGATCCTGTATTGTATTGTACTTTTACGCTTAGCGTATATACGTGGGGGCAGTTCTGACCTACGTATATACGTCGCGGTGACGTGTCCGTATCCGCCAGGATCGGGGCGTCACATTTTCTAAGATTTAGGCGAGTGTCCTCGCCTCCAATCGATTTTCCCCTTTTATCGAATCGACTTGTATTTACATTATGTATCTCTTGACAACTGATGTGTTATCAATTGCTATGCTACTACTGGACACTTACTCCTCGTTATGACATGACATATCACCTGCCTCCTGACATACTAATACTTGACCTGTGACTTGAATCATGTGCTTGTTATCCTGTATTATATATACAGTGACCCGAATTTATAGTATACATGTACTCCTGAATTCCTGATCATGTCCTGATCCTTTTATTCCTGTGAATTGCTAACTATATATTAAATTATTATAAGACAACTTGTACCCGGTTTGGGAGAAACTAATGGGCCCTGATTAATCATGTTTATGGTGGTCTTATCGAGTCACGCGTGGCCACATACTTGAGGGATCACCTGGTGGCCACCAGGGATTCCGTGGGGTGTGCTGGCACCCCTACTCCTGTTTATTCCTGCCGGGCATGCACACGCCCTAGACCTATTTCTATGAGATCTGCGATACTCTATTCCTGTTCGGGCGTAAATAAGTCCCGGTACCTAGCGGTACGTTCCGGCTCAGCACCGGATACTCCTGGACCGTTGTCCCGGGCATGTACGGGGCCCATCCGAAACATGATTCATCGAACTTTATCAGTTTTCAAATAACTTGCTCTATAAGTTGTAAGTGAAAGTATGTGGAATGGGACGCATACTGAAACCTGCAACTTAGACGGCCCCAATTATAATAAGATGCTAATATACAATTTGTTGTGTTATTTTGTAACTCGAGTTGTATGCGCTTGGATTACGGTAACATGGGATAAAGGTATTTTAATGAGGGTTTCCTTATTTAGATTATTCCTTCGATGTACCAGTCTCATGAAGCAGTGACTTAAGCTTATGCAATCGGTTTTACTCGTAATCGGATTTATTCGGTTTTATCGGTTTTATGTTAGTTTAGGAGATATCTGGTGTTGCCTTGTCTACCTTATCCTTCGCCTCGTTACTTGCTCTTATCATCTTATATCATTCATGTTCCCAGCTTGATATCAATTACTGTCTCTCTACTTGTTCCTGCATGCTGGTACTTACGACACGGTTTTCAATGCATACTTATGACTTGGATTTATCGATACACATGTGCTTATCTATGCTCGCCACTTGGCTTTCGTATCACCACTCGCCGGGGAGTTCTGACTCCTCTGGATCCTCATGTCCAGGTTTTGGAGTTTGGAGCGTGTGGATTCTCCCAATTGCTGATCAGAGTGGCGCAGCGGTAGCGTGGATCCCCAGCAGATCGTCCAGAGCCTTATCCTTCCAGGCCCCCTTGTTCGGCTCCAGAGTTTTCCTGTTGTGACTCTGAGCCTCCTTTTGTACTGTTCATACTTGTACCATCTCCTTGTATTCTCGCACTTACGCCATATTGGTGATGTAATATTCCTGTAATATTTGTCACCTCTGGTGATAACTTTGTAATTATACTCATGTGTTGGAATGTATAATGCACCACTTGCTTCCGTACTCTGATTCTTGCTTGTACTGATGCTTAGCGTATATACGTGAGGGTATTTCTGACCTGCGTATATACGTCGCAGTAACGTCTCCGTACCCGCCGGATCGGGGCGTTACAGTTAGACATTATAAACTCAACAAAAATTAGTTTGTAAGGGTATTAAAATATTTATGAAACGCCCCGATCTTACAGATACGGGAACGTTACGGCGACGTACATACGTAGCGTGAAAATACCCTCACATACGTACGCTAAATCTCAGTACATGACAATAGACACAATAATTCCAGCCTCAATAAATATAAGAATACCTGCAAAAGGGGTCAGTGATCATAATAGATATGAAAATAAAGATAAAAATAAAGACAGAGTAATGAAGATACATGTGAATAATAAAGACAACAGACCTCTTACTAATGTCCTGGGAAACACCAAGAAGTACAATGTTTCGGATCTCCAACCTGGGTATCCAAACTCATGATCGTCAAAAAGCGACCTAGTGAGTGATAAAATGAAGGAAATAATATTATATACTATAATAGTACAATCACGATAACATGTAATATATGTCAGGGTTACAATAATACAATATAAACATCATGACAGTCGTAATATCAATATTACAGGTATGTTATCAGTACTATAAAATCATCAATACCTAGCATGTATAATAGTGTTACCTCTATAATACTATACAATACATGATTATCGATTATAACAATGTCAGTTGGAAGAGTAACATATATGTATCAACTAACTTTATATTATTATATCATTAACATGTTATTACTATGAATATAAGTAATAAGATTCATTATTTAGTTATACAATAACAATATCAATTTATTTATTACATGTATCAAGTCATAATTATTTTTTATTTATTTATACTAATAGAAATAATAGCATGACGATATAATAATTAATATGAACATTTATATATGAAGTACGCAGAACAATCATACTATAGTGTTGTGGTTACATAACAACAGTGTGAGAATACATTGAACAAAGAATATATGGAATATAGAGTATATGTATACGTGAATAGTGTGTCTCTACATGAAGTGCAAGGTATATATGTAACATGGTGATGGATAAGATATCAGGCAGTGTAACAAGTATAAATGGACAATAACATACAAGTATCGAGTAAGTCATGTTATTATACAATAATAACAATCAGTGGCGCCTAATATTTTAATCAATCTTTTCCAATGTCACATACCACTTACAGTTCATACTGGAGCCCGTACTCTAGCCGAAACCATCTGAATATGGCATACGAGTACATTATCTGAACTAGAGAGTGACCAAATAACAAGTGTTCCTGATGTCACTATTGTTTATATTGCTTTATTATATTATTGAAAACTCGATGGTCAAAGAGTTCTGGTCATGTGAGTGTATCCCGCGCATACCCGGGACTACAACCTTAAACAAATCCTGGATGCTGAGACCCGTGCTACTGGCTAGGGCAGAAGTAAGAAACAAGAAGCTCAATGAGCTATATACAATTGGTAGCCAGCACTACTGTCCCCTGCAGTGGGATAAATATGGTTCTATGACATCCACCCGACATGACCTAGTCAACCGTCAAGTCTCCCTCATCCCCGTGTTATGTTTGTTGTATTTAAATTACACAGTGTATCAGGAACAAGAACAATGCATGGTATATGTAATACGATAATGGGACTTGAGCTTTGTGGATACTATAAAACAAGAGAACGAGAAAACGGGAAACATGAAATATTAAATTCTAGAGGTGGCCCCCGTGGCTTAGATCCACGTGACACTTAGTTTCACACATCGCATATCAACAACACTCATATCCAGTAACAGGAATATCATATCGATATCAGTATCAGGACATAGTCATGTAACATGAATCACGATATAGTCACGTAACAATAACAATAATCCATGAAACAAGAAAACAGAAACAATCAACGCATGTATACAGGTGAATCTATGTAACAGTTTTATAAGAACATGAATAACAGTGTACAAAGTACCCATGCAATAATATCCAGTGTAACAGTATGCTCGTATATCAGTGGTACATGAATATGAAATAATAGTGTCCACTGTAATTGTTGGCCCAGAGGCCTTCCACTCTAGTTTTGATGATGATTAACTCATGTAGTTATGTTTACTAATAATCTTGTGATGTTTAGTTTCAGATCATTAACCAAGATATTAGTTGGTGATTGCTTCAACAAAAAAATTTTGAAGCCTTTCACATGGTGATTCCAGAGCCCAAGCATCAAGATCATACATTGCACTCGTTGGAGTCAAGCTATGTGGATCACGAAATTTTGGATCGAGTCGGCTTGGAGACGGCGCTCTACAAGAAGACATCGGTGCCTAGTTTAGTTTGAGTTTTAGATCCATGTGTAAAGATTAGATAGTTGATATGCTCAAGTTCACAACACACACATGTTTTATGTTTTGGTATTTTCAACAAAACATATTTTGATTTTAAAGACAAAAACAATGATATATATATATATATGTTTCATGTATATTGGACTTATGTCCATATGCAACATGCCTAAAAGTGCTTAAATATCATGTTTTGTATTTAAATGAGTTTTAGGAAAAATCAAATTTCCTATTGAAAAATCCATATTTGGTAAAATACAGTTTTTGGTTTTGATAAAATTTGTAAGACACAAAATGGTTCAAAATGTTTGATTTTTGTGTTGTAATTTTTATCACAAGTTTGTATTTCAATGTAAAATGATAAAACTATTTTGTGGATTTTTAGAAGATTTATGAGATTTATTAGAATAATTTTTACCCTGTTTTTCTGACTCAGAACAGTGCCTGACAGGCTCTGTCGGTCGACCGCACGGTCGACCGAACCAGGAACCGGTCGACCGGGCGGTCGACCGACATGCACAGCCTGTGCACGTCTGGCCTGCAATTGGGCCGGTCGACCGGCGCGTCGACCGGACCATAGAGCTTTGCTCTCTATTTTTGGGCGGTCGACCGGACCATAGAGCTTTGCTCTCTATTTTTGGGCGGTCGACCGGGCGGTCGACCGGCTTCTTCCAACGGTCAAAAAATTGACCGTTGGCGGTCGACCGGCCGGTCGACCGCCAACCGTCCAGGCTGTCAAAACAGCCAACGGCTATATTTTTGTGGGAGGCTATTTAAGCCCCACTTCTTTGGGTTTTTGACTAAGATTTTTAAGAGAAAAAATTTGCCTATTCTCTGGTGTTTAAAACAAGTTTTTAAAAGTGTTT
Organism: Agave tequilana; assembly: GCA_038442645.1. Classification (NCBI taxonomy): domain Eukaryota; kingdom Viridiplantae; phylum Streptophyta; class Magnoliopsida; order Asparagales; family Asparagaceae; genus Agave; species Agave tequilana. The sequence continues at coordinate 72,106 of JAVJIF010034141.1, forward strand.
AAAGCTTAAAAAGATTTCATCTTTATTTTGTTTTCAAGGGTTTTGGAAAATTCAAAGAAAACTAGGTTTTTGGGATATTGTTTTGGATCTTCATTTCTATCATTTACAAGAGGTTTCCCAAGTAGTTTTTCTTTGTTATTTGATTTCCAAAAACACCTTGATTTTCACTTGAGCTATATCTTCTATCCTATTTTATTAGGATCATTGTTTTGTGGAAAAAGAAATTGTTTGAGGTTGTGGAAACCTCCAAGTTGTAAACCCCTTCATTTGTTGTATCCCCCTTTGGTAGAGGTTGATTTGGATTGTGGGGTGCTCCCTTTTTGGTCGAGGTTGAGGTTGTTGTTTACTCCCTCTTGGTGAGGTGGAGTTAGTGTTGGTTTGTATCCCTCTTCGGTAGAGGTGATTTGTGATTGTTTGGCTACGGGCCTACCCCTCTTGTGTGAGGTGGTGATTGTTTGCCTCGGTGGAGGTTGTATTGGTTAAGAGAGGAGTTCGGTACTCCCGGTTGTACAAAATCCTCCTCGGTGGAGGTTCCCTCGGTGGGAGTCCTCGGTGGACAAGTTAGTGGATTAGAAATCCTTTTCGGTGAAGGCGGGGACGTAGAGCTAGGGGCTCGAACCTCGAAACACATCTTTATCTTTGCGTTTGATCCATTGACTCTCAACTCTCTCTCTTTTATTTGTGTTGTGCATTATTCATATTGCCATATCATTCATATGCTTGTGTTGTGCCTTGCATTGATTCATATTGCTTATATCATCTCTATATGCTTGGCTTGTGTTTGTGTGCCTCACTTGTGCTTAACCACGAGAGCTTCATATAGCGCCTCAACTCTTATTCAGAGGAATCAAGAGGAGTTAGTCCAGAGCCCTTCACGGGGAATTCAGCTGCACTCGTTGGTTGCACTAAGTGTAGTTGCAATTAGTTTTGATAATTCCACATTTAGTTTTTAGATTAGCACTATCACCTATTCACCCCCCCTCTAGGTGATTTCAATTTTCAATTGTTGGCCCAGAGGCCTTCCACTCTAGTTTTGATGATGATTAACTCATGTAGTTATGTTTACTAATAATCTTGTGATGTTTAGTTTCAGATCATTAACCAAGATATTAGTTGGTGATTAGCTTTAACAAAATGATTTTGAAGCCTTTCACATGATGATTCAAGAGCCCGAGCATCAAGATCATACATTACACTCGTTGGAGTCAAGCTCGGAGGATCACGTTTTGGATCGAGTCGACTTGAAGATGGAGATCGTCAAGAAGACTTAGGTATCCATAGTTTAGTTTAGTGTGTTTTAGATCCATGTGTAAAGATTAGATAGTTGATATGCTCAAGTGCACAACACACACGTTTATGGATATTGGTTTTTCGGTTTTTAGTTTAACCGATATTTGTTTTCATGAATAGTAGATCAAAACAAGTTTAATTGGTTTATGTATAGTAAATTCATTCTATACATGCATGCTTAACTTCCTAGACAAACTTATTTGACTTTCCTATTCATGTATTGAAAAATCCATGTTTGGTAAAATACATGTTTTGATTTTTGATAAAATTTATAAGACACAAAAATAGTTCAAAATGTTTGATTTTTGTGTTGTAATTTTTATCACAAGTTTGTATTTCAATGTAAAATGATAAAACTATTTTTGTGGATTTTTAGAAGTTTTATGGGATTTATTAGAATAATTTAAACCCTGTTTTCTGACCCAGAACAGTGCCTGACATGCTCTGGCGGTCGACCGGACCCAGAGTCGGTCGACCGATCGGTCGACCGACGTGTACAGATCTGTGCACGTTGGGCTGGCACTTGGGCCGGTCGACCGGGCGATCGACCGGACCAGAGAGCTCTGCTCTCTGTTTTTCTACGGTCGACCGGCAGCCAATGGTCAAAAATATGACCGTTGGCGGTCGACCGCCAGCCGTATCTGGCTGTAAAAACAGCTAAACGGCTAGTTTTTTCTGTTTGGGCCTATATAAACCCCATTCCTTTGGGATTTTGGCTAAGATTTTCAAGAAGAAAAATTCCAACTTTCTGAAGTGTTTTTACAAGATTTCAAAAGTGTTTTAGAGCTTCAAAAGATCTATCTTTATATTGTTTTAGGGTTTTAAAAAATCAAAGAAAATAGAAATTTGGGAGATTTGTGTTGTTCTTCATTTCTAACATCTTCAAAGTGTTTTCCCAAGTATTTTTTTTGAGTTTTTGTTTTCCAAACTCTAAGTTTTCCACTTGAGCTATATCTTCTATCCTATTCTATTAGGATCATTATTTGTGGGAAAAAGAAATTGGTTTATGGTTGAGACATACCACTTGTTGTAAACCCTCCTTGTTTTGTTGTATCCCTCTTTGGTAGAGGTTGATTGGAGTGGTGATTTGCTCCCTCTTTGGTAGAGGTTGAGATTGTGGTTGTTTGGCTAAGGGCCCATCCCTCTTTGTGAGGTGGATTGTATTTGTATTGCCTCGATGGCATTTGTAAGGTTGAGAGAGGAGTTCGGTACTCCTAGTGGATTGAAAATCCTTCTCGGTGAAGGCGGGGACGTAGAGCTAGGGGCTCGAACCTCGAAACATATCTTTGTGTTTGCGTTTGATCCATTGTCTCTTAACCCTCTCTCTTTATTTGTGTTGTGCATCATTCATATCATTCATATCATATTTGCTTGTGTTGTGCCTTGCATCATTCATATTGCTTATATCATCTTTATATGCTTGGCTTGTGTTTGTGGCCTCACTTGTACTTAACCACGAGAACTTCATATAGCACCTCAACTCTTATTTAGAGGAATCAAGAGGAGTTAGTCCAGAGCCCTTCACGGGGAATTCGGCTACACTCGTTGGTTGTACTAAGTGTAGTTACAATTTAGTTTTAATTTTCGCATTTAGTTCTCTAGATTAGCCATATCACCTATTCACCCCCCCTCTAGGTGATTTCAATTGGTATCAGAGCCTCCACTCCTGATATTTGGTTTAACCACTTAGGAGTGAGATCTTGGTTTGCTAATCTAGTTTGCATTTGCACACTTATATTTGTTTGCACACACTCATGGATTACTTTTCACCTCCCATGTTCGATGTCTCCAACATTGACACATGGAAATATAGGATGTCCATGTATTTGAAGACCCTAGGTTTGCATGTTTTCCTTGCCGCTACCAAGAAATGCTATCTTGGTAATAGCAATCATATAGGGGCCAATGCACAAGCCCTTGAGGTTATTAGAAGCACGCTTTCTAAAGATTATCTTATGCTTGTTTCTAACCTTGATTCCGCTTTTGTAGTGTGGAACAAGTTGACAACCATCTCCACCTCCAAGCTTCAATTGCCAATCCAACCGGAGGAATCTAGTGGAGAATCCGACTCACAATGCTTCATGGACCAAGGGAATGACTCCCTTGAGGTACATTCAGAATCTCAACTAGATTGTAGTGATGCTAGTTCTTCTTGTAATGATCATGTTGATCCCAACACTTTAAATGAAGAACTTTCTATAGTTTGTAAAAAATTGATAGAAAAATATAACATTTTGAAAAAGAAAAGTCTAGGCCTTAACATTGAAAATAAAAATTTGATTTCTAGACTTGACACTGTTTTGCAAGAGAAAGTGGAGATTTCTAATGATAGGGATTCGTTGAAATCTAAACTTGATCTTGTATTAAAAGAAAATGAAGTTTTGAAAAATAAAAATGATTGTAATGATATTGTAAAGAGAAATGAAAACTTATCTTTAAAAGTTAATTTTGTTTTAAAAGAAAATGATTCTTTAAAAATGAAAATTGCTTCTATTTCTAAGGACTTAGAAATTTGTTTAAAGAAAAATAATTCTTTGCAAAATAAAATTGATTCTCATGTTTGCCATGCTAGGGTAGCTTCACATAGTTCACCTATTGCATGTGCCACCTCTTCTTTAATTGAAAATGATATATCTATGCTTAAGAAGAGTGTTGATTGTTTGGGCTCCACTTTGAGCCAATGTGCCATGAACCATACACGTTTGGAATCTTTGTTTCGAAAGAAACAAGTTCCATCTTTGCATGCACACCCATCACGGCATACACATGCTACCCACGGTCACCACCATCACACATTGTATGCTCATGTGTACACTTGTACACATTGTGGACGTAAGGGCCACCTTGCTAAATTTTGTTTTGATCGTATACATGTTTGTAATTTAGCAAATAAATTTGTTTGGGTTAGGAAAGATGCTAACCCCCATGGACCAAAAAGATGTGGGTACCAAAGACCACCCCTATGGTATTTGATGTAGGTGTGGGCTCTCGCATGACGTGAGAGTAGCGGTACCTTGGAGTGGATGCGTTCCGAGCTTCATGTGGATTATTTGGAGGCATCACTTTCAAGGGGAGTTTGGTGGAGAGGACCACCATGTTTTGGAGTTTTTGGAGATGTGCCCTATCGGTTTTGGTAACGATCTCTAACTCCTCATATTGTTTACATGCCTTCATATCATTGTTTATAGCATGTTTTGATGTTTATAGATTATTATGATAATGCCATGATTATTAGACTCTTGACATGCATGTATAGCTTTTGAGACACCCATGTTTAATATGGATCATTCTTTGTGTTCTCGCATATGTTTAGCTATTATGTATATCATAGGTCTAATAGCATGTGGATTTACATAATGATCGGTTTTATGTTTATCATGTTGATTTATGTCTTGTTTTATACTTCATGATTTGAATATATGTTTAAATGTTAGTTTTCATTAAGACTAGGATTTATACTTGTACATAGAGTGGGCCACAAATAAATCTTTATATGTTTGTGCTTGAACGCTTATTTGTACCCATTAGATATGCTAGTACAGTCTAGTTTTGATGATTCATGCATTTGACTTGTATTCCCATTTTATCCATGTTTTCATGTTCATATGTTTAACTTCATGTATATGTTCATCTTGTCTAAACTATTGATTATACATATACATCCTTTGAGCCACGTGCCTTAATGCATATACATTTGTGGACTCGTTATGTTTTGAATATGTATGTATACTTTAGTTTATACTTGACATACATATGCCTTGAAGAAATCGAGTTTTGATGATTTTCACGTTTTGAGGAATATTGAGCTTGAATGTCTATTTTCATGATTATTTGTGTCACATAACACTTGTACACTCACTTCATTTAAATGTTTCTCATGATTATGTTTTCATGAGTATGTATGGGCTTTATAGATTTCGAGTGTTTAGTGTCATGTGATTTACATGTATTTCATGAAAAATAATTTTGTTTTATTCCTTACTTGAAAGATTTCGTACTAGTTTACAAGTTTTTTCATTTAACTAGTTGCGATATTCTTCATATGGTAGAGTTTTTCAAACATACTTTATTTTTCAAACCTATTTTTGAAAACCCCTACCTTATACGGGCGGCTGGATGGGAGTCCATGCCTTGTATGTTCTTTATTGAAAATCATTTTAAACATGAGCATGAATTGGGTGGTAGGTTATATGAGATATACACTTGATATTATTGTTGTTTTAATTGGTATCATTGGATTCTTTCAATTGGTATCAATATTGACATTTGTGTATACTCATATATTTTTATGTATGTATGCTTACACTTCAAATAGTATCAATTTCGATTGGTATCTAATTTTTCATACATATATTTGTTTATGCTAAAGCTTGAATTTTTAATGACCATCATGTTTCAATTGATTAGTTTTCAATTGATATTTTAATGACAATGCTTAAGCTTATGAAAAATAAAAATTTTTGATCATTGTTTTTTTGGTATTTCATAAAGAGGGAGAAAACTCGTATTTTATCTTTCAGTTGGTATTTGGTTTACCATTGGTTCTGTATTCCACTCCCTTACTTATGATAGAAAATAATAATTTCAATTTGGTATCATATGTTTAAAAAGAAAAATACTTTCAATTGGTAAAATTGGTATCAAGATGCTTATTTGTTTACTCAATTGGTATCAAGATTTTGTTTACTTTCATTGGTATCTATTGATCTATTTCTTTCAATTGGTATCCATGAAAATTTATATTGATTTGTTTGATATCACCCCTTTATTGATTCTATGTTTCGAACAAAAAGGGGGAGAAGAATGTTTTGTTTTTACTTGGACCCTTTGTTGATGATTGACAAAAAGGGGGAGAAGTATTTGAGTTTATATGCATGTTTTATATGCATGTTTTGTTTTTGTTTATTAGTTTGTCGTTTAATTGGTATCAAGAGCATTTCATTGCTATTAAGAGCATGTTTTTAATTTGGTATCAAGAGCATTATGTTTTAGAAAAAGGATTTATGTTCATGCATCACAATAAACAATAAGAATATGTGTTTCATACTTGTTTATGAGCCTTCATTTTGCATCTTTATTTGCTTATTTATTGCTATGCATGAGTTAAGAGGGAGCTTCCTTGAAGCTTAACTTTAATCCATGCATATATAACTCCATGAGTTTTGTCATCATCAACAAGGGGGAGATTGTTAGCCCAGAGGCCTTCCACTCTAGTTTTGATGATGATTAACTCATGTAGTTATGTTTACTAATAATCTTGTGATGTTTAGTTTCAGATCATGAACCAAGATATTAGTTGGTGATTAGCTTCAACAAGATTATTTGAAGCCTTTCACATGGTGATTCAAGAGCCCGAGCATCAAGATCATACATTGCACTCGTTGGAGTCAAGCTCGGAGGATCACGTTTTGGATCGAGTCGACTTGAAGATGGAGATCGTCAAGAAGACTTAGGTATCCATAGTTTAGTTTAGTATGTTTTAGATCCATGTGTAAAGATTAGATAGTTGATATGCTCAAGTGCACAACACACACGTTTTATGGATATTGGTTTTTCGGTTTTTAGTTTAACCGATATTTGTTTTCATGAATAGTAGATCAAAACAAGTTTAATTGGTTTATGTATAGTAAATTCATTCTATACATGCATGCTTAACTTTCTAGACAAACTTATTTTGACTTTCCTATTCATGTATTGAAAAATCCATGTTTGGTAAAATACAGGTTTTGGTTTTTGATAAAATTTATAAGACACAAAAATAGTTCAAAATGTTTGATTTTTGTGTTGTAATTTTTATCACAAGTTTGTATTTCAATATAAAATGATAAAACTATTTTTGTGGATTTTTAGAAGTTTTATGAGATTTATTAGAATAATTTAAACCCTGTTTTCTGACCCAGAACAGTGCCTGACAGGCTCTGGCGGTCGACCGACCGGTCGACCGGACCCAGAGTCGGTCGACCGATCGGTCGACCGACGTGCACAGATCTGTGCACGTTGGGCTGGCACTTGGGCTGGTCGACCGGGCGGTCGACCGGACCAGAGAGCTCTGCTCTCTGTTTTTCTACGGTCGACCGGCGGTCGACCGCAGGCAGCCAACGGTCAAAAATATGACCGTTGGCGGTCGACCGGGCGGTCGACCGCCAGCCGTATCTGGCTGTAAAAACAGCCAAACGGCTAGTTTTCTGTTTGGGCCTATATAAACCCCATTCCTTTGGGATTTTGGTTAAGATTTTCAAGAAGAAAAATTCCTACTTTCTGAAGTGTTTTTACAAGATTTCAAAAGTGTTTTAGAGCTTCAAAAGATCTATCTTTATATTATTTTAGGGTTTTGAAAAAATCAAAGAAAATAGAAATTTGGGAGATTTGTGTTGTTCTTCATTTCTAACATCTTCAAAGTGTTTTCCCAAGTATTTTTCTTTGAGTTTTTGTTTTTCAAACTCTAAGTTTTCCACTTGAGCTATATCTTCTATCCTATTCTATTAGGATCATTATTTGTGAGAAAAAGAAATTGGTTTGTGGTTGAGACATACCACTTGTTGTAAACCCTCCTTGTTTTGTTGTATCCCTCTTTGGTAGAGGTTGATTGGAGTGGTGATTTGCTCCCTCTTTGGTAGAGGTTGAGATTGTGGTTGTTTGGCTAAGGGCCCATCCCTCTTTGTGAGGTGGATTGTGTTTGTATTGCCTCGGTGGCATTTGTAAGGTTGAGAGAGGAGTTCGGTACTCCTAGTGGATTGGAAATCCTTCTCGGTGAAGGCGGGAACGTAGAGCTAGGGGCTCGAACCTCGAAACATATCTTTGTGTTTGCGTTTGATCCATTGTCTCTTAACCCTCTCTCTTTATTTGTGTTGTGCATCATTCATATCATTCATATCATATTTGCTTGTGTTGTGCCTTGCATCATTCATATTGCTTATATCATCTTTATATGCTTGGCTTGTGTTTGTGTGCCTCACTTGTACTTAACCACGAGAGCTTCATATAGCACCTCAACTCTTATTTAGAGGAATCAAGAGGAGTTAGTCTAGAGCCCTTCACGGGGAATTCAGCTACACTCGTTGGTTGTACTAAGTGTAGTTGCAATGTAGTTTTAATTTCCGCATTTAGTTCTCTAGATTAGCCATATCACCTATTCACCCCCCTCTAGGTGATTTCAATACTTTTGATATGGCTAATATCTGTGTATGGTGATACATGTGTATGGAATGATGGTCTGGTGTGATAGTATATATGTATTCAGTGTTACAAGTACATGAAATAACAGTATCTGATGTAATAGTATATTCGTGACATGGTGATATAAGTACATTTAACAACAGCGATGCAGTATAATAGAATATTCGTGTAGCAGTGACAGTATTAAAGTGATATAGTTAACATGGACACATGTCAATATATTACTATTTGATTATAACGATTTCAATATTATTAACCTGATTGATATCACAAGATAACTAAATACTATTATCTACGTTACAATCTTTCAATTATCAATTTATTTATAATTCTGAATTCTTTATCAACACCTTTTAATTACTCAATACCTTTTAATTATTCAATATATATATACATATATAGCTAACTGATTTATATTTTATATTAAATCAAGAAACAAATAAATTATTATTTTTTTAAACATGTTTTAAGAGCAATCATGCATGTTCCAATTATAGTGATTTATCATTAATTACAATTTATTTAATAATATTTATAGTGATTTACCAATAACCATTTTTTTATTAATATAAAGCAATCAATTTTATTCGACATGATAAAAATATAAGTTAAAAAAGAAAAACAATCACATAGCTAGTACAGAGATGTAGCTCGTCTTTCCAACGACTTCAGAATCGTCCAAATCGGACTCCGAATGCTCCAGATATAGCCCGAACACTATAATCAATATAAACAGATTAGAATTGTAATTTAAATATGTTTAAAGTGTAATAAGCGTTATCTAATAGGGGTTATGTGTAAAATTATCTTTATTGAGTTTAGAAGCGTGTTTGGGCTCCTAACGGGTCGGGCTCAGATCCATAACCCAGATCCATTTAACTTAAGTGGAATGGTGTAATACCCCGTTCCCGGAATACGTACTTAGTTGCGTATTCAGATTTTCGATCGTATTTTTTCGATTTACTTCCTGTATTTATTCTGTATTATGAATTCCTTATATGGTTGTTTTGTCTTGGATTTGGATTCGTGGACTCGGAGTCAGCCCCAGTCTGAACCGAAGGCCCGATCCTAGAGTATTACTCGATTTAAACATTCTGATAATTAGAATTGACCGATTTTAGTTTTAAATATCATTTTCCAATATTATATATTTTCTATGATTTTCTAGATTTTTTCTGGAATTAAAATGAAAATCTTCAAAACCGGTGTCGGCCAGTTCCGTTGACCGATTCCCGGATTTTTATTTCACAATCAGCTAGGAATTTCTAGAAAATCCTTTAGGCATTATTCCTTAGAATCATATTTTCTACCTACATTCTTTTTCTGAGGATTTTATGATTTTATGAAAATTCCACCGGAGTCGGTAGGTAACTGATTCCGGGATTTTTAGCTTTAAAACTATAAAGTATTTCTTAAAACGGATTTCACTATGATACTTAGTATTATATTCTTGATTTTTGGTAATTATTTCGGGTCGTTCCGAGATACTTGAATTTCGGACGATTCCGGTATTTTCCCGAAAGATTTCTGCATCCGCAACTGAATCCCGGGAATCCGCCACTTCCATTATTTTCATCTTCTTTCCCAAGAAAACATCTTCTCATTATAATTTCTTTTCCTTTTTCCTTTTCCTTTAATTCTCTTCCTTTCTCCACAAGCCAAAGCCTTTTCCAATTTTCCAAAATTCCAATCTTTTACAACTTCCACTCACTTCCACACACTTCCACCAACTTCCTCATTAATGCCCTCTTTTTCTCTCTCTTCCATGGCCGGCCAAGTGGCCAAGAGAAGGACACTCATCCCCTCCTCCACTTTGCAAAAACCCCCCTCTCTTTTATTTATTTGCACCTCCTTCACAAATCCAAAACCCTATAAATATCTTTCCTTTACATTTCATTTCCTTTTTTCATTTTCTCTTCACCAAGAGCCAAACCCTAGCCACCTCCATCTCCTTCATCTCCACCACCACAACTACTCCAACCTCTTCCCTTCATCTTCTTCCTCCTTCATCTCCATGGGAAACACCACCAAGGTCATCTTCTTCCTCCTTCATCTCCATGGAAGCCACCACAAGGTCATCAACTCCAACAAGACCTCATCTTTTTCTTCATCATCAACTTCCATCAATACCATCATCACTCCATCATCAACCCCTCCTTTTGGTGAGTAATTTTACTTACCTAGACTTGATTAATTCTTAGGATACTTGTATTTTCATATCATGTATACTTAGGACTTCAAATCATGCCATTTGATTATCAAACACAAAACCCCCAAAATCTGTTCTGTATGCTGTTTCCAGTCGATTAGTCGACTAGACCTATAGATTAGTCGACTAGAAACCCTTAGTTGAAACGTAACCTTTCTGGAAACACAGTTTTAGTCGACTAGACCAAATTACCAGTCGACTAGAGACCCTTAGTCGACTACACCCTTGACCCTAGTCGACTAACCTTTCCTGAACCAGAAACCCAACTCTCTGTTACTCAGTATTAGTCGACTTGACATGACTGTTAGTCGACTTAAGATGTCTGTTAGTCGACTACCCTTCCACCCTAGTCGACTAACTTTTCCTGAATCAGAATATCAACTCTCTGGAACCCAGTTTTAGTCGACTATACCAGACTGTTAGTCGACTAACCCCTCTATTAGTCGACTACTCTTCCACCCTAGTCGACTAACTTTAGCTGTTTGTCATAGTTGATTTCTTTCTTGAATATGAACCCTATCCCCTAGACTTGCATCATATATTGCTATTGTTTGACTTGTCACTTGACAAACATCATCTTACCTTCTCTCCTTCTCTCTCCTCTTCTCTCTACATATTTATATCAGGTTTTGTGGCGCATCCCGAGCTTCCGTGGATTTTGGATCTTTTGGCATATTGGTGGTTTAGGCGAGTAGTCTCGCTCTTCTCTTATCTCTATTTGAGTTTCCCGTTTCGCCGGGACGATAAGTATTTCGCTTCTTATTTCCATATTCGTGTATTGCACTACAATTGCTTGTATTATGGTAGCTTCATCTTGTGCTTGTACCTTGCTTATGATATGCTTGTTTCTTCATCATATACCATGCGTGGCCGACCCTTCGTGGTCGTTGGACTTTGAGTTACTTCCATGTTACTACTTGTCATTGCTTCAGACTTGTTAGTTGCATGCTTCCTTTTAACACATGTATATCACCTGACCATCTAGTGTGTTATCACCTGACCACCTGCCATGCTACTATTTGGCAAGACCCTTTAGTTATGCTATGACTTGCCCTGACTACTATCAACCTCTTGCCATGACTTAACCCGACTATTATCAATCCTTTGATATGCTTGGTTGCTTGTTAAATATCACCATCCTGTCATGCTATCTCTTTACACCAAGCATGATACACCTGTTTCTTATAATTATCACGATAACGGGAATGTAGTACCTGATTACTTGTTATGATTCCAGTTATGATTCTTGTTATGTATTCCAGTTATGATCCTGCTCATTCCCGAAATCTGATAATTATGTTAATAAACCATAAAAAGGACAACTTGTATGGGGAATGGGAGGAAATGATGGATGCCGGAATGATATCTTGCTTATAGTGATGGATTATAAAAATATATTGGCGGTAAGTGTTAGTGGGACTTTGGGCCCACAGAAGATGCGTGTTAGGGGGACTTTGGGCCTCCAAGCTGGTCCCAGGTGTATGGGAACTACTATAAGAAGCTCTATCAGTTCTCCATCTATTTCCAGTAACAACCTTGCTTTACTCGGATATGGATCTATGTGCGTTAGGACGCTAGTTCACATAGCTAGATATCAAAGTAAGACAAGTAATAATAATAATAGATTCCAGTTATTGATTCTTGTTACACTTGCTATGCATGTTATGATTTCCGATATGTATTCCCGTTTGACTGTTATATGATTTGCAACTCTGATTCTATACGCTTGGATATTCGGTGGCATGAGATAGAAGTATATAGATGAGGGTTTCCTTGTTTGGATTATTCCTTCGATGTACTAGTCTCATGGGACCGTGACCTAAGCGTATACAATCAATCTTGCTTATATCAGCTTTACTCTGGATTTCCTGTTTTATGATGATTATGTCATACCCGTTCATATATACTTCATTGTGTTCTAACCCTCCTGTCTTCTGTACTTGACACTCGTACTCATCCTGGCTCGCCACCTGACATTATATCATACTCGCCTGGGGAGTTTCACTGACTCCCCTGGATTCTCATGTCCAGGTTTCGGAGCTGGGAGCGTATGGGTTTCCTGTTGCTGCTCAGAGTAGCGCAGCGGTAGCGTGGACCCCCAGCCGACCATCCAGAGCTCCATCCTTCCAGGCCCCCTTGTGAGTCTCTCGAGTTTTTCTTTTAAACTCGCGAGTGCCTTTCATACTGTTCATACTTGTACCTTTCCTTGTATTCCCGCTGTTCATATATGTATACCTTTTGTACTCTCGCATTTGCGCATATTAGTGATGTGATATTCATGTAATATTGGATCACTTCTGGTGATAACTCTGTATTTGTATATATGTGTTGGAATGTATAATGCACCATATGCTTCCGTACTCTGATTCTTGTCTGTACTGATGCTTAGCGTATATACGGGAGGGTAGTTCTGACCTACGTATATACGTTGCAGTGACGTCCCCGTATCGCCGGGATCGGGGCGTTACAGGATGGTATCAGAGCCTAGGCTCTAACTTCCTCAGTACGTCCAGAAGGCAAATCAATGGTAAAGAGATTTGCAACTGGAATACATGAGTCTTGGTTATACATTCCAACTACAAGTGCAGAGTTATCTATTTCTTGACCATCCTTCCTTTGATTCCTAATTCCTCCTATCCTTTCCCTGTTTTGGTTTTATGAAGCCCTTATACCAACATTAAGATATGATAGACTAGGAAGGTAGTGGCTGGTTCTGCATGAAGCTATTATGTGATCTCTTCGGTGAATTCTATGAAGCTTGGTATTCTCCATATCGATCTTGATCTGGCTATCTTTCAGAAGTCAGCAGTCGGAATTCTCTACGGATATTCTACATTCTCTACTATATCGTTCAGGGTGATTGGTGCCTGATATTCGGGATTCTTAATTATCGGCCTTCTTTATTATGCTCAGGGCTATCAGGGTTTTCTTTATCTTCGGTCTTCTGGCTCATTTATTGCACAGCCACGACGTCAGCAGTATTATTCAGCATTATTCGAAGATTTATACAGCCGGAAGTGCGGAGGATGATTATTGTTCAGTCGACTTGAGAGCCCTACCTCTAGTGCTTCATATCTTAATCGGTATAAATTCCACCTTTGTCCCCTTTGTATTCAATTTACCCCTTATCGAAATTGCGAGGACGCAATTTTTGTAAGGTGGGTGGATTGTAATACCCCGTTCCCGGAATACGTACTTAGTTGCGTATTCAGATTTTCGATCGTATTTTTTCGATTTACTTCATGTATTTATTCTGTATTATGAATTCCTTATATGGTTGTTTTGTCTTGGATTTGGATTCGTGGACTCGGAGTCAGCCCCAGTCTGAACCGAAGGCCCGATCCTAGAGTATTACTCGATTTAGACATTCTGATAATTAGAATTGACCGATTTTAGTTTTAATATCATTTTCCAATATTATATATTTTCTATGATTTTCTAGATTTTTTCTGGAATTAAAATGAAAATCTTCAAAACCGGTGTCGGCCAGTTCCGTTGACCGATTCCCGGATTTTTATTTCACAATCAGCTAGGAATTTCTAGAAGATCCTTTAGGCATTATTCCTTAGAATCATATTTTCTACCTACATTCTTTTTCTGAGGATTTTATGATTTTATGAAAATTCCACCGGAGTCGGTAGGTAACTGATTCCGGAATTTTTAGCTTTAAAACTATAAAGTATTTCTTAAAACGGATTTCACTATGATACTTAGTATTATATTCTTGATTTTTGGTAATTATTTCGGGTCGTTCCGAGATACTTGAATTTCGGACGATTCCGGTATTTTCCCGAAAGATTTCTGCATCCGCAACTGAATCCCGGAATCCGCCACTTCCATTATTTTCATCTTCTTTCCCAAGAAAACATCTTCTCATTATAATTTCTTTTCCTTTTTCCTTTTCCTTTAATTCTCTTCCTTCCTCCACAAGCCAAAGCCTTTTCCAATTTTCCAAAATTCTAATCTTTTACAACTTCCACACACTTCCACCAACTTCCTCATTAATGCCCTCTTTTTCTCTCTCTTCCATGGCCGGCCAAGTGGCCAAGAGAAGGACACTCATCCCCTCCTCCACTTTGCAAAAACCCCCCTCTCTTTTATTTATTTGCACCTCCTTCACAAATCCAAAACCCTATAAATATATTTCTTTACATTTCATTTCCTTTTTTCATTTTCTCTTCACCAAGAGCCAAACCCTAGCCACCTCCATCTCCTTCATCTCCACCACCACAACTACTCCAACCTCTTCCCTTCATCTTCTTCCTCCTTCATCTCCATGGGAAACACCACCAAGGTCATCTTCTTCCTCCTTCATCTCCATGGAAGCCACCACAAGGTCATCAACTCTAACAAGACCTCATCTTTTTCTTCATCATCAACTTCCATCAATACCATCATCACTCCATCATCAACCCCTCCTTTTGGTGAGTAATTTTACTTACCTAGACTTGATTAATTCTTAGGATACTTGTATTTTCATATCATGTATACTTAGGACTTCAAATCATGCCATTTGATTATCAAACACAAAACCCCCAAAATCTGTTCTGTATGCTGTTTCCAGTCGATTAGTCGACTAGACCTATAGATTAGTCGACTAGAAACCCTTAGTTGAAACGTAACCTTTCTGGAAACACAGTTTTAGTCGACTAGACCAAATTACCAGTCGACTAGAGACCCTTAGTCGACTACACCCTTGACCCTAGTCGACTAACCTTTCCTGAACCAGAAACCCGACTCTCTGTTACTCAGTATTAGTCGACTTGACATGACTGTTAGTCGACTTAAGATGTCTGTTAGTCGACTACCCTTCCACCCTAGTCGACTAACTTTTTCTGAATCAGAATATCAACTCTCTGGAACCCAGTTTTAGTCGACTATACCAGACTGTTAGTCGACTAACCCCTCTATTAGTCGACTACTCTTCCACCCTAGTCGACTAACTTTAGCTGTTTGTCATAGTTGATTTCTTTCTTGAATATGAACCCTATCCCCTAGACTTGCATCATATATTGCTATTGTTTGACTTGTCACTTGACAAACATCATCTTACCTTCTCTCCTTCTCTCTCCTCTTCTCTCTACATATTTATATCAGGTTTTGTGGCGCATCCCGAGCTTCCGTGGATTTTGAATCTTTTGGCATATTGGTGGTTTAGGCGAGTAGTCTCGCTCTTCTCTTATCTCTATTTGAGTTTCCCGTTTCGCCGGGACGATAAGTATTTCGCTTCTTATTTCCATATTCGTGTATTGCACTACAATTGCTTGTATTATGGTAGCTTCATCTTGTGCTTGTACCTTGCTTATGATATGCTTGTTTCTTCATCATATACCATGCGTGGCCGACCCTTCGTGGTCGTTGGACTTTGAGTTACTTCCATGTTACTACTTGTCATTGCTTCAGACTTGTTAGTTGCATGCTTCCTTTTAACACATGTATATCACCTGACCATCTAGTGTGTTATCACCTGACCACCTGCCATGCTACTATTTGGCAAGACCCTTTAGTTATGCTATGACTTGCCCTGACTACTATCAACCTCTTGCCATGACTTAACCCGACTATTATCAATCCTTTGATATGCTTGGTTGCTTGTTAAATATCACCATCCTGTCATGCTATCTCTTTACACCAAGCATGATACACCTGTTTCTTATAATTATCACGATAACGGGAATGTAGTACCTGATTACTTGTTATGATTCCAGTTATGATTCTTGTTATGTATTCCAGTTATGATCCTGCTCATTCCCGAAATCTGATAATTATGTTAATAAACCATAAAAAGGACAACTTGTATGGGGAATGGGAGGAAATGATGGATGCCGGAATGATATCTTGCTTATAGTGATGGATTATAAAAATATATTGGCGGTAAGTGTTAGTGGGACTTTGGGCCCACAGAAGATGCGTGTTAGGGGGACTTTGGGCCTCCAAGCTGGTCCCAGGTGTATGGGAACTACTATAAGAAGCTCTATCAGTTCTCCATCTATTTCCAGTAACAACCTTGCTTTACTCGGATATGGATCTATGTGCGTTAGGACGCTAGTTCACATAGCTAGATATCAAAGTAAGACAAGTAATAATAATAATAGATTCCAGTTATTGATTCTTGTTACACTTGCTATGCATGTTATGATTTTCGATATGTATTCCCGTTTGACTGTTATATGATTTGCAACTCTGATTCTATACGCTTGGATATTCGGTGGCATGAGATAGAAGTATATAGATGAGGGTTTCCTTGTTTGGATTATTCCTTCGATGTACTAGTCTCATGGGACCGTGACCTAAGCGTATACAATAAATCTTGCTTATATCAGCTTTACTCTGGATTTCCTGTTTTATGATGATTATGTCATACCCGTTCATATATACTTCATTGTGTTCTAACCCTCCTGTCTTCTGTACTTGACACTCGTACTCATCCTGGCTCGCCACCTGGCATTATATCATACTCGCCTGGGGAGTTTCACTGACTCCCCTGGATTCTCATGTCCAGGTTTCGGAGCTGGGAGCGTATGGGTTTCCTGTTGCTGCTCAGAGTAGCGCAGCGGTAGCGTGGACCCCCAGCCGACCATCCAGAGCTCCATCCTTCCAGGCCCCCTTGTGAGTCTCTCGAGTTTTTCTTTTAAACTCGCGAGTGCCTTTTATACTGTTCATACTTGTACCTTTCCTTGTATTCCCGCTGTTCATATATGTATACCTTTTGTACTCTCGCATTTGCGCATATTAGTGATGTGATATTCATGTAATATTGGATCACTTCTGGTGATAACTCTGTATTTGTATATATGTGTTGGAATGTATAATGCACCATATGCTTCCGTACTCTGATTCTTGTCTGTACTGATGCTTAGCGTATATACGGGAGGGTAGTTCTGACCTACGTATATACGTTGCAGTGACGTCCCCGTATCGCCGGGATCGGGGCGTTACAAATGGGTACATGGGTTAGTGGGTTTGGTGTTAACGGGTTCGGATGTGGGTTATTAGGTTGAAGTTTGGGATCCAATAAGAGAGAAATAGAGAGAGATCAAGAAAGAGGAAGGAGGGAGCGGGGAAGGTGGCCTGCCAAGTTGGCTGCTCGCCCGACTGGGGGGGGGCTGGCGGCGCTGGGTCTCTGTTGGCTTGGCTGGAGAGGAGGAGAGAGGGTGTGAATGATGGAAGTGATGAAGGGGATGGTGATGATATTGATGAAGATGATAAATTTGGTGAGTATGGTGGTGGAGGTGCTGATGGTGGTTTATTGGAAAGGAGATGGGGAAGAAACAGTGGTGGAATTTGGGAAGGAGGTGATGGAAATTGTGGATTTGGGTGATGAGTTTAAGAGGAGAAAGAATTGAAGTGGAAGAAGATGGAGAAGAGGAGAGGGAGACTTGGCCAGAGTAAGGTCACCGTGGGGAGCTCACTGGAGTTAGGGACCGGTGGTGGTGATGGCCGTTGGTGTTGGTGGTGGATTGGAGAAGAGGAAGAGAGAGATTATGTGGAGAGAGGTAGAGTGAGATGGAGAGAGAGAGTTAGAGAGTTGAAGTGAGATAAAGAAAGAGAGATTTTAAGGAGAGAGAGAAGGTGGTGAAGGGAATGGTGGTGGAACTATTGGCTAGCTTGGGGGAGAAAGAAGAAGGTGATTGGAGGAGAAGAAGAAAAGAAAAGAAAGAAAAGTAAAATTTTAATATTATTTAATTCGGTAAAATTTGATTGGTTCAGAACGGTTCCCAAAAATTCTGTAAAATAGCAAATATTACGTTGAGGAGTAATAGAAAATCAAATTCAAGAAATTCTGTCTGGTTGCAAGTTAAAAAATCCTGGAAGGTATCGGCGATAACGGTTGATACCAGTTCGGCCGGATTTTTGACTAATCCAGAAAATCTCTAAAAATATGCTAAGGTTAAAAATATGATTTTAAAGAATAATTTGAAAGCAAAATTTTAAAATTCAACTCCGTTTGTAAATTAAAAATCTCGGAGTCAAATATCAGCATTGGTCGGCACCGAATTCAGAGAATTTTCAAAATAATCCAGAAAAATTTCAGAAAACTCTGAAAAATCTAAAATATTGTAAATAATATCTGGAACTAAAATCAGTTCAATATGACTATCAAGAAGGTCAAATCAAATTTGTACGCCGTATCGAGTACTGATATTGTGCCACGTACATCTTTAGGGTTACAGTTTAGATTATGATCAAATGGACGGATCGAGAATTTATATATCTAAAAATATAGATCTAATCAACTTACTATTTTCGGCCGTCATTTTGCACCTTGATGGATGGGCAAAAAGTATTCAAAACATTTATTTTTTGAGTTTTAATTTCTTCAGATAATATAGATCAACCTCAACAGAGTGGATCTTGTGTTTAAATGTCTGATGTTGGTATTTGAGTGGGAAGGATTCCCGCTCGAATTCTTTCGGAGCTACACAAGTGTACAAGTGTGTGTGTGTGTGTGTGTGTTGTGTGTGTGTGTAGAGAGAGAGACTTGTGTCATTCCAGAAGAATTCGAGGCCGAATTCTTCCCACTCAAATACAACCCTACGACATTCGAATACAAGATCCATTTCGTTGAAGTTGATCTATATTATTTCAAGTATCTATAACCAAAAATCAAGTATTTTAAATACTTTTTGCCCGTGCATTAAGTAGAAAAAAAACGGACAGCCTAAATAGCGAGTCAGTTAGTTTAACTGTGTAGAACATTTGAAATCTAATAAAAATTGGTTTGTAGGTATTTTTAAATGTTTAGATTATGTTCAAATGGCCAGATCGAGAATTTGTATGTCTAAAAATATAGATCTAACGAACTCACTACTTTCGGCTGTCACATTTAGTGCTGCTTGATGGATGGACAAAAAGTATTCAAAACACTTGATTTTTGATTAATAGATATTTGAAATAATACATATCAACTTCAATGGAGTGGATCTTGTATTCGAATGTCGGAGGGCTGCATTTGAGTGAAAAGAATTCGGGCTTGAATCCTTCCAGAATGGCACAAGTCTACCTCTCTCTCCCTCAGAGAGAGAGATAGAGAGAGATAGACTTGTGTTCTTTCAAAAGGTTTCGAGGCCGAATCCTTCAAACTCAAATTCTAATATCTGATATTTGAATATAATATCCACTCCGTTGAAGTTGATCTATATTATTTCAAATATTTATAAACAAAAAATCAAATGTTTGGAATACCTCTTGCCCATGCATCAAGTAGGAGAAAAACGAACAGTCTAACTAGTGAGTTGGTTAGTTTAACGGTACAAAACATTTATAACCTTACAAAAATTGGTTTGTAGCGGTTTTTAAATGTTTAGATCATAATTAAATGACCGAATCGAGAATTTGTATGTCTAAAGTTATATATCTAACCAACTCACTGCTTTCGGCTGTCCATTTTGCGCCGCTTGATGGATGAGTAAAAAGTGTACAAAACATTTGATTTCTGGTTTATAAATACTTGAAATAATATAGATCAACTTCAACAGAGTGAATTTTGTATTTGAATGTCATGACTGAATCGAAAATTTGTATGTCTAATATATCTAACCAACTCACTACTTTCGGCCATACATTTTGCGCCGCTTGATGGATAAGCAAAAAGTATACAAAACATTTGATTTTTTGTTTATAAATACTTGAAATAATATAGATCAACTTCAATACAGTGAATTTTATATTTGAATGTCAGAGGGTTGTATTTGAGTTAGAAGGATTCAGGCTCAAATTCTTTTGAAAGGACGCACATATATATTCTATTTGTTTATTGATATATAATCAAATTCTACTCTCTTGAATGAGCATCTCATCTGCCCTACAACTGCTTCCTTTTTGTAACATGGCTTGTTTTAATGCATTTACCATGAGTTCTTCATTTTTGCTATTTTTCCGCATTGTATTACATGCAGGGAAGACACATTTTTTCTCTTAGAATCCCTCTAAAGCAAACTATCGAATTCAAATCTAATTCGCCACGTGGATGTTATTTACCTTTACCACGAAAAACTTTTCCGACTGAATGATGATAAAATACAAACTTTTCATCGCGAAAAATAGCATAGAAATTTTAAGAATACAAGAGATCATCTGATTTTATAATATAATTTTAAATTTTTAATGAACATTAATAGATATTTTTCTATATTAGAGTAAATCGTAAGTGATACTTGAGTCACTGGTAAAAGAGTGAGAGAATGTATTGTGAGAAATCATAAATTCAACTTTCTATCGTCTATATTTTCGGAAAAAGAAAAAGAAAAAAAAAAAGAAGAAAAAAACCTATATTGGAATATTCCAAGAGGCGCTTTTCACCATAGATCTTACCAAAACGATTCTCAGCGGGTGACTCAGCACCCGGCATTGATCCGTGCCACTCCTTGCTCCACCTCGCGCTTTAAAATCCGCGAAAGCACGAATCTCGATGCACTCTCCTCAAAATCTAGCCCGCAGCGATCAGTCTCCTTCTGTTCGCGATTACGTCACCACCGGTAACGTTTCATATTCTCACCCCACCGCAAAAGTATCCAGTTCGCCTCCCATATCTCCGCTCATCCGCTAAAAAAGGTACGAATTTTCATCCATTTTGTCCCCGATTTTCTTTGAATATCTCGATATTTTGCATTTTTGTATCGATTTTCGAAGGCTCAGATCCACTTCAGTCTCAAAAACTTTTCATATTGTATTCTAGTAGTTTTAATATAGTTTTTACTAATTTTTTTAGATTGAAGCATTGGCAAGTGGAAATTAGGGAAAGGCGAAAGGTTTATTGCATCCATGAGCGATCCATTAGAGGATACGGATTCTTTAGAGGATCCAGGACCTCACTTATCTTCTTTAGAGAGTAATAATGAGATCTCTGTAGTAATTGAATCTGATCGTTTAGAAGAAGCTAATTGTTTCGGATCCAACGAGAACCAGGAGACCAATGGATCGAGTTCAGCTCCCGCGATCGCCGGAAAAGAATCCGATCCAGCGGAGGAGATCGCTGGCGACGACGCTGAGGTGGCAGAAGTTTCCGGAAGGAAAGACGAGAGCTTGGGAGCGGAATCGAGAGGCAATGGACCGTGCCAGGCCGTCACTGTGGCGGTTGCGGCTCAGAAGGGCGGAGAGAAGAAGGTCGGGACTCTTCTCGCTGCGGCGATGAAGAAGTATGCGGTTCCGAGATCGTCGTGTTATCACGGCGTCACAAAGTGAGTTTATTGGGGATTTTTTAATATGTAAATTTGTTTCTTGTGATTTCTTGCAAGTGTTGGAAAATATAGGATGATACTTGAGATCCTTTGCAGGTTAAAATGGAGTGGGAAGTTCGAAGCACATCTCTGGGATAATACGAGCCACGTAGAAGGTCGCAAAAGGAAAGGAAAGCATGGTACGTTCATTATGCTATCCCGATATGTAATTTGATTTATACAGTGGAATGCAATTGAAGGACTTCAAGGTTCTCAAATCCTTAAATTGTTTTTTGCAGTAATTGTTAAGTGTATACTTTATATAGTTCAGTCTAATTTCACAGTTACATTATTGAACTTAATTTAGCATTACATTGATGGCGTAATGAAGTAGCTCTAGCAATACAATTATAATGAAAAGAATATGATATGTTGTATAAGATTTGAGATATGATATTTTAAGCTTGATGTAGTTTTGGACAGTCTGTTTTTATTTTGTGATGTTTGCGGTCTTTATGGAACACCTTATAGTGTTTAGTTGATATCGGAAGTAGATTTTTTGGTTCATTTAGGGGGCTGTTTGGATTCAAGGAATTGGGTGGAAGTGAGGAAGTGTCTTTTCCCATTTCTGCTGTTCATCCAAACACCAGAAAAGGAAAAGGAAAAAAGTTCTTTTCTTTTTCTTTTTTCTCTTTTACGCAACCATTTCCTCACTTTCAGAGTGCTACAGTTAATTTTGTGGTCATGTAAATCTCATTTGTAATAAGTTGTAACACAAAATAGTTAATTTTTTGCTCATGTAAATCTCACTTGCATTCTAATTACGGTCCAATTTTTATTTTTCTTAATTAATTTTTATTTTAATATTATTTTGCGGTCAACTTTATGGTCAACTTTTTCACTTCCGCTTTCACATTACTATCCAAACACCGGAAAAGACATAACATTTTCCAAACCACACTTCCCACCAACATCCAAACACCGGAAAACTTACTAACCAATTTTCAAGATTCAAAGAGATCTATTACCACTTCCTCACTTCTTCACTTCCTCACTTTCACCCTTAACCAAACAGACCCTTAGTGTAAATAAAGCTTGCAAGATTGAGCTGTAACCGGTATTGCATGTTCATTTCCAGGAAAATTTGAGCTTGATCAACTAGCTGACATTTATTTTTTAGCGTCCACATAGAAAATAACTTGAGCGCAAGCTCAAGCTGGAGCAAAGCTTGTTTAATTTGATAAGGTGTCAACTGGACTTGAGCTTGAGTTCATTTTCTTTAGTCTTGTTTCAGTACAAGCGTGGTGATCTAAACTTCAGATTCGAATACAATTGATATACGTGGTATTTTGAAATATTTTAAAATTCATGCTTCAAAAGGGTGGTTAATATTTTATTTCTTTTTGAGAACATAAGGTGGCACAAATACTCGAGCAATAAAATATATACATATTTTAGTTCAATACAACTAAAACCCTCCGAAATATCAATCTCTTACAGAATAATGATATTGCAGTTCCTTTAAAACACATGACACCAACAAAAACCAACTAAAAAAGAAACTAAATGACATAACTGATTACAATCAGACTACCAGCACTCCAAAAGTACTTGAATTTTTTTTCTTTCTGTAACCTTGTAAGCATCAATTTAGAGGGAAAAGTAATTAGTCTTGATTGATGAAGGAAAGTGGAGGAATCTTCTCATATGATACATGTTTACATCATAAGCTACCATGAAAGGTCCTTAGGTGGCATTGAGGATTTAGGAAGAATGTATTAGTATGTAATGATCATCTGAACCTATTAATGATGTGCTCACTAATGAGCATCATAGGTAATTGCAATTACAATGAACTTGTAGTTACAACAGGAGTCTTAGGACTGCCATAGGGTCCAACAGTACGCACCTCGTTAAACATGTCATTGATGTACTTGTGGCACCATGACAGCTGTAATTTGTGGATTCTATGGCGCTAGTCAAGATAGTTGAGACAGTAGTACGATTAAAGTGGTCACCATCAATTAGTATCGAGCTTTCATTACGTGAATTATTTGGCTTAATTAGATGGAAAGAGTGGAGCCAAGGTGAAGGCATTTGTAACATTTATCGATGGAATTGATTGGTGCTTCTTGGGTTTTCACGAGATTTAACAGTCTTGATTACTTAAGATAGAATCTAATGGAACAACAATAAGACCTGCAACATCACATGGTTCAGAATTAGAATGTCGGCGACAAAAAAGGTCAAGATGAATATACACAATTGTGCTAAGATTGACAAGTGGTAAAAGTAGGATGGACAAAGTTATAAATGTGTATACAATATGTATGAGGTGTAGGAGTATGTTGTGTACTTCAGAGCGCTCAGCTATGAATAGAGTTCAACGTAACATACAAAATATGTTGAGACGAACAAATGGCAAAGTTATGACGTGTAAAGTTAAAATTTGTGAGGAGGTAGCAGCGAAAGAGTTGGCAAGGCATATGAATGGGACAAAGGTGCCTATCTAAAGTCATGCTCAACCAACATGCTGTGAGAAATTTTCATGTCGGAATAGCCCCACCCATGAATTCGAAAAAAGGTTAGGAATTCATGTATAAAAGATTGTGTAGGAATTGCACCAGTTGATGTCTTTAGATGACGGATTATCATCTAATATTTTGGGTGTGTACATTAGAAAGTTGAGTAGGCCTCTATAAGGAGGAGAAGAGCTTCTGCTTTTGTTGAAGGGTTTAAAAGAGGAAGGGAACACTTTAAGCACGCGGACAAAAAACTTGTAGAAAGGTTCTGAAAAGATTTGTTGCTATACCAGACATCACCCTTGGTATGAACAATTAAGGGATGAAAGGTTTGCAGGGACGGCGGCCTCATACAGCTGGGAGCTTGGGGTTCGGGCTTCATGGTTATAGTTTATTTTGTGATTACCATTAAATGGTTTGCATTTGAATAAGACTACAAGCGGTCTCCTTTCTATGGTCATGATCATGCTGCAACTTCTAAACAATCGTAAATCTCTATTACATAATGTGGAGCCTTATTCATGGCAAGCTTCTTCATGAACTGCAATGTAATTTCTTGCCATATTTTCCACCCCTTATGCACCAGAAGGAAAAAAAATATTAGATGAAATATCTCGTGTACGGTTTCGAAATGGAGAATTAAGACTTCTAGCACGGTAACACCTACTTATAGACATATATTATATAGTTTAGTAAAATCAATGAATTCCTATACTCGAGGTAGGTAGTCTTGCAGTCACGATGTCGTTATCCAAGCTAATGAGTTGATCTCTGATACAGCTGGGAGCGTGGGATTCGGGCTTCATATTTATAGTTTATTCTGTGATTACCAATAAAAGGTTTGCACTTGAATAAGACTATAAGTGGTCTTCTTTCAATGGTCATGATCATGCGACAACTTCTAAATAATAGTAAATCTCTATTAAATAATCTGGAGCCTTATTCATGGCAAGCTTCGTCATGAACTGCAGTGTAATTTCTTGCCATATTTCCCACCCTTTATGCACATAAGGACAAAAAGTATGAGATGAAAAATCTCATGTACAGTTTCGAATTGGAGAATTAAGACTTCTAGCACCTACTTGTAGACTTATATTATATAATTTAGTAAAATCATTGAATTCCTATACTCGAGGTAGGTAGTCTTGCGGTCACAATGTAGTTATCCTAGCTAATGAGTTGATCTCTGATATGCTATTGAGCTTGTCTCATAGTCATTCTCAATATCCCTTGACGCAACCAACTTCAGAGGTCGGTTTAATTGAATTAGAATATCCAAATAAAATATTTGAGAGCAAGACTATTTCCATGTCTCTCACCTTCATTTGCTAGGATTTAAGCATTAATATTGCTCTTTATGGGCTCAAAATTTTCACCTTTTGGTTTTCTAATTTCCTGGTTGGTCGAGCTGTATACTTATTGTGAATTCATTTCTATCTTTTTCTAAACTTATTTATTTCCACTTATAACAACAAACATTGATTTCCTTCGTCAAAATTTATTGCTATACTAACTCTTCTTTCTCTTTCTTTCCCTCTAAAATATCTATGATTGGGACCTTTGCTTGCTGTGCTACTGTGATGGTTCTTCAGTGTACTTAGGTAAGAGAGGTAACAAGTATGATTCAACTCACACCATTTATTGATTTATAGTACAAAATGTAGTTTATAAATTGGATATGCACCTGCAGGCAGCTATGATTCTGAGGAGAAAGCAGCAAGGGCGCACGATCTTGCAGCTCTCAAGTATTGGGGTCCAACCCCAAGCGCAAAACTAAATTTCCCTGTGAGATTGCTGTTTACTTAACCTTTCATTTTCTTTTCTTTTATGGACTTCATTTCTATTGGCTAGCATATAACTTCTCAAGTATCCTTTATATCTAATCACTTTGATGGTCGGTGCAGATCTCTGATTATGAGAAAGAACTGGAGACAATGAAGAACATGTCCCAGGAGGAGTATGTTGCCCATGTGAGAAGGTATTCCCTCATAAAACACAATTGCCTTTGAACTATATGCTATTATTTATTTCTTCTTGGATCAGAAGTACTTAGTCGACTATTGCACCTATGTTAAGAGTAGATATAAATTCACAGAGCAAAACTGGGAGGAGTTGTGGGTTCCATCGGATATGGAAGGGGCTGCTCCCTCCTCTGCATGCACATGCATGGGTTTTGAGACTTATGATGTGGTGCAATGGTGGTATTGGGTACTTTATCCTTTGTCGAGGTCGCCTCTATAATTGATTTGTCTCTTGTGGGGATATTTATATTTCAGGCAGAGCAGTTGTTTCTCTAGAGGAGCTTCAGCCTACAGAGGAGTGACAAGGTGATTGTTCATTACATCATTCAAAAATTATATGTTCCATTCTCTAGATCCTCAATGCCTAATCATTTGCTGCGGAATTCGTTCCAGAAGGCGGAAAGATGGTAAATGGCAAGCCAGAATAGGCCGTGTTGGAGAGAGCAGAGATGCCAAAGATATATACCTTGGAACTTTCGGTGAGCAATCCACATCTCTCTTCTTTTGTTCTTCATTTTCGAGTATTGTTATCTTGATGAAGAATGGAGCTCAGATGTGTGTTCACTTTTTCATGCTGTGTTGCCACTCATGTTGTATACGGTGGTTATGCTCAAGTCGCACTTCTTTTAATCTTATCTTGAGTTTTGACTAATATTTTTCTAAAAAATTAGAATTTTAAATCTTTTAGGTAAAAATGAGAAATGTTTTACAATCTATTATTTTTGTCTTTGAGTTTTTTTTCGAAAGAATTGGAAAAAAAAATCTTTTCATTTCTCATTTATATAGGTTTCTACAAATTGTTATCTCAAATTTCCTAGACAATAAAGTCTTTGTAGAGAAATATAGAAGTACTTACTGTGTACGCCTATATGATGTGCATGAAACCAGATACGGAAGAAGAGGCAGCAGAGGCGTATGATCTTGCAGCAATTGAGCTGCGCGGCGTGCATGCAGTGACAAATTTTGACACCAGCAACTACTCTGAGGGAGGCACTAAAAGATTAGAAGAACCCTGCAAACTCGACTTATAGAAGCCACACACCAGACTTAAATTTAACAGAGAGGGAATAAGTGTAAATTGTTGTATTAAGCTTTTCACACAATTCTCCTGCAGGAGAAATCGAATTTTCCTTACCCTTACATTTAAGCACTTAATGTTATAATCCTGATGAGGTTCTCTAAATGGTTGAAGATCAATCTTGTGCCCTTTGTTATGTGCATTGCTGGCCATTGCAGTCCTTTTGATCTCAGCTGTGATGATATTTCCCGAACTTGAAAACAGAGCAGAATGCTGGAAGATTCACTCATTTTACTTTAAATGCAGTCTTTGTTTGGACTTCTTGAAGTGCATCAAGTTTTCGAAGTCTCTTAATGAGTAGAAGCTGATGGTGTTATCAAATTACAAGATTACCATCGGTCATCTTTGTATCAAAATTTGTTTTAATTGTGCTACCTAAATCCTTTCCTTGGAATGATACTTATTTTTCTTTAAAAACTGGGAACGTATTTGGCACACCTGGAGTCCAAGAATTTAAAAGAACAAACCAAATAACGCGAAGAAATCTCATGGTCAAGCTGATGGTGGAAAACAATCACAGTACCAAAAGCTAATGAATTCATTGCTAAAAAGACAAACAGATGGAGAATAAGCTATAAATATCGGTATTATGTTGAAGTAACAGACATGATTCAAGTACTGACAGCAACTAATGCTGCTGCTGCAGTCCCCAAGTGGACATTGTTCAACACAATCTTGTCTTTGACAAAAAAACTTATTCGAGTTAATAAGCCTCTTGATTGTGAATCAGAAATTAGAGAGTAAGAGTCTCAGCAAGTCTAATTTCTATGAAAATTCAGTACTTGAAATGTTTGTCCCAGTACAATTGGAAAAATTGAAAGAGAGGAAAAGGAAAAAAAAAAAGATATATTGAACCCACCAATGGAGATGAACCCCCCAAAACGGAAAAAAGATCCAGACCCTCCACCATTCTCCTATTCGAGGGCAAGCTCAATACAAGCAGAAGAGTTTCTCATAGCTCTCTACTTTGTGTTCATACGCTTCACTTCTGCTGCAGCTTTCGTGCATCAAGTAGTTGGGCTGCCTACCCCACCGGTTGAGTTAAAGAATTTACATTTAACCAGTGGAAAGGAATATACATCATACTATTGATGTAATCAACCTGTTCTTTACTTTCAAGATGCAGATGAGGAACCACAGACGAATTTTCACTGCTCACAACGTTGTATTTATCCTGGAGCCATGATCTGTTTTCGACCCACCACTGCTCTGCTTTTTGCTCACTGAATTTTTTCCGACTGAAAAGGCAAATAAACAATAGTAAGATTTTCCAAGATAAACAAAGGTTAGAAGATAACTATTTCTAAGTTCATGCAAAGCAAATTTACTTAGATATAGAATATTACATAACAAAAAGTTGAGTATTGTGTTTCTGTTCCCATAATCATTTGACAGTTTTCCTGCCACCTGGGCAAAATCAAAGTTTACTTTTTTGTGCGTTTGAGCTCTCTCCAAAATGAAAGGCTTCCCCAACTCTCAGATGTAAACAGGTAAAGTCTATACGTGCACATGGTGAGTGGGTCTGTTGTGCATGTGTGTCTGTGTTCACTCTCCAACATAACGGCATTCCGAGTAAGAAGCATGTGCAAGTGTGTGCCTATATACACATGTATTCTCTCTAGAATTAAAGTTTTGACTGAATAAGATGTAAAGACATAATAATAATACATCCATTGCATATGCTTGAAGCAGTCGCATGTTTATTTCTGGGAAGCAGATAAAAGAAAGGCGCAAAATCAGAAAATGATGCGGGTATAAAATAAAAGGCTAACCAGTTGCAACATTTTTCATGGGGAAAGCAGGCATTTTGTAGCCTGATGAAAATGAAGATTGATGAAAATAAAAATAAATATTAAACACTGGTTTTTCATGTCTATCATAGACAGCTCCAGTGCCACTTGCAACCAAGCACTTCTTACCAAGCTAATGACTATCTGTGCACAATTTTAAGATCCATATTCAAAGTATTCAAAATAATTATTACAGCTGCAGTTCCATTTGCTTTACATTTATTTTTATTGTTTAATAACATCTATGGTGCACAACATGCGCTGGAAACTACCGTACCCATGTCCCACATATATCTGTGTTGACACGTGCAGGATACTTGGTGAATACATATATCACATGTCTAGCACGTATCCAGACTTGAAGCAACTTAAGATAGGTTCAAGGCTAGATAGCATATAGTTTCATAGTTTATATGCTTCAGAGTTCAGAATTTGGTTTTGGGGAACATAGATTAGCATCATGAAATATAGATTCTCTTACAGGTAGATTAGCAAAGTTAGTTGATGTTATGGTTAGACGAAATGTTGATATTTTGTGTGTGCAGAAAACTAAGTGGGTAGGTGAAAAAGCTAGAATTATATAGCCTTGGGGTTATAAACTTTAGTATACTGGTAGAGATAGAAATCGTAATGGGGTGTGTGATTATAGATAAACAATTGCTTGAGGATGTAGTGGAGGTTAGAAGAAAGGGTGATAGAATTTTACTATTTAAATTTATTTTAGATAGGGAGATTTTTAATGTTATTAGTGTCTATGCACCACAAGTAGGACTTGATGAGTCTAATAAGCGTCAATTTTGGGAGGATTTAGATGAAATTGTGCAAGGCATACCCATTAGAGAAAAGATTTTCATAGGCGGTAACCTCACTGGGCATGAAAGAACTAGTCGTTATGGGTTTGATAGTGTACATGGAGGATTTGATTTTGGGAAAAAAATGAACTAGGTAACTCGATTCTAGATTTTGCTTTGTCCTATGATTTGATCTTAGCAAATACTTGATTTAAGAAGAGAGAGTACCACTTGATCACTTTTAAAAGAGGATGAAGTGCGAGCCAAATAGATTTTTTTTTTAAACTAGAAAAGTAGATAGAGGTTGTTGTATGAATTATAAGGTAGTACCAGGTGAGAGTGTAGTAACCCAACATAGACTCTTAATTTTAAATAGCCGGATTAGAAGGAGATTTAAAAAAATTAAACGTAAGTTAGATCTTAAGATTAAGTGATGGCAGCTAAAAGGTAACCAAGGAGTTTTTGTAGATCGAGTAGTACATAAAGCATATTGGAAAGCCCAAAATGATCGTAATACAACATGAAATAAAATTGCTAGCTGCATTAAAAGAGTAGCTAAAGATGTACTTGGTGAGTCACGGGGTGGTGCTCCACCATGTAAGGATACATCATGGTGGAATGAAGAGGTAAAAACTGCCATTAAGATTAAACGAGACTCTTACAGAGATTTGAAAAAAAAATTGTGATGGAGTGAGTTTTGAGAGATATAAGCTAGCCAAGAAGGATGCTAAGAAAGCTGCTCAGAATACAAGAGCTAAAGTATACAAAGAAGTGTGAAAAGTTAGACACCAAAGAAGTTGAAAAAGATATATATAGAATTGCTCAAATAAGAAAAAGAAAGACCAGAGACTTATGTACTGTGAGGTGTGTCAAAGATAAGAATCAGAAGGTTTAGTTCGAGACGAAAAAATCAAAGAAAGATGGAGATAGAGTATTTTGACAAATTATTCAATGGTAGTTCTACTCAAGATTTGGATGACCTTACCATTCAGTATCAGGATATGAACCGTAATTATATGCACAAAATTAGCGAATCGAAGTTAAAGAGGCCTTGAAGAGGATGAAACAAGGAAAGCTGTTGGCCCAAATGAAATTCCTATTGAGGCATAGATGCTTAGGAGAGGTGGGCATGAAACGGCTGACAAATCTCTTTAACAAGATCTGGCTAACTAAAAAGATGCCAAATGAGTAGAGGAAGAGTACCTTAGTACCTCTCTATAAGAACAAGGGTGATATCCAGAGTTGTTCAAACTATCGTGGAATAAAACTCATGTATCACACCATGAAGCTTTGAGAAAGGGTAATTGAATACAAGTTAAGACAGAATATTAAAATATCAGAGAACCAGTTTGGGTTCATGCTGGAGCAATCGACGATGGAGGCTATTCATTTGCTTCGTCAACTTATAAAACAATTTCGAGAGAGGAAGAGAAATTTGCATATGGTCTTTATTGATTTAGAAAAAGTTTATGATAAGGTGTCAAGAGAGGTATTATTATGATAAATCAAACCAAATATTTTTCAAATCTAAATTCAAAATGTGAAGCATACCATGTAGCTAGTGCCATCTTTGACAGGTATACCCTTGAGATCACCTGCCGTCTACGACTCATTGTAAATCTTTTTACAAAAGACGAAATCACAGGAGATCAGTTTATTCATGGTCCAAAGTGCAATCAGTTTAGTGTTCATCATGGATGATTCACATCTATCTGCGACCTGTAATTGGCTCGACCTACCATCCTTCACAGCCGGTTCGTCACGGAAGCCGGTTCGCCACGGAAGCCGGTTCCACCTCCACCACCTTGGTTCAGCCATGATGCATCAGTGTGGATTTCCGACCACCACCTTGGCCTAATTGAGAATTTGTTATGTGGTTCAACCCGGTTGTGCTTGCCTTACTAATTACCACTGCGTTCATCAGAGCTGAATGTTTTCAAAACGGGAAGAATGACGGAGAATCGAATAGCTAAAATTTATTCAGATTTTGTATTTAGATTTGAAATTTTTTTGGTTTGATTTAGTTTGATTTGGTTTTATTTAATATTTATTTGAATCTAGATTTTGTGAGATTTGATGTTATCAATAATTGCACGTATAGCGCACGTTTTGTAGGCTATATATAACCATGTAGTGACTCTTATGAGAAAATTTTATTATTATTATGAAATTTTAATAAGTTTCTTGTTTTGGTATTGGTTCGGATCCCCATGGATTGAATCATAGGCGGTGAAGCTAAGATCTGAATTGCGATCCGTGATCATATCTCTTCCCCAATTCCACCAAAATCCCACCACAAATCCTAAATGCCCCTCCGTCTCACATCAACATTTTGGTCTACCACTTAATCTAGAAGCACGTTTAAGCAGGGTTCTACCATTCTTAATGTCAGCCATTAGTCTTTATTGTCCTCCTCAAAACCACCTCGAATGATTTTTTCCTCATCTATCATAAGTTGATGCTACAACTAGTTTCCGTGGATGCCCTCATTCTTATTCTGTCTTTTCTCATGTTGCCTTTCTTCCATCTCAATGACTATATGCTCATCTTTTGATCATGGTTGTTTCTTCATTGTCAAACATTTTCTTCATTGTCAAACATTTTGAACCACAATGCATCACCATCTTACATTTGTCCTTTAGAATTTTCCAAAAGCTTCATGGGTATATTCTATAGTCAAAAAATCCTCCAGAAACACTTCCCAACTTCAACCATCTTACTTTAATTCTATGGGCATCATTTTTAATCTCACCTTCCTGATGAGAGATTTATCATGAGTAAACACTAAATGATCACTCAGGAAAACGAGATGTTTTACAACACCATCAAAATTTGCCACAACTACCAAAATTTATGAGCAACTTTTCTGAATGCCATTACTAGCAAACATGTGAATCAACAAATAACTGTAATCACACTCATCCGAGGAATATGGTTCAGAGTGATGCTTACGGATAATTGTTTAAGCAATAAAGTGTCACAATACGTTAGTATGAAGTTTGAAGGCACCTTAGCGAAGGAACAACTTCAAATACATTCCGTTATACAAATATTCAACAATGACAGTCCGCGCACAAGGTTGGAATTGAATGAAGTCTCAAAATCATGCATGCTCTCTTGTAGTGCTCTATTGTGGTATCCTTTCTACGTTCCAACTTCAAGTGGATATAAAAGATCCTTTTTGGCTAAAGAATTTTGCTGCTTAACAAATGAACACAGAAAAGTGTTCATAAAGCTGGTAAAAAATAAATGTGATAAGGCATATATTGGTTATAATCACAGTCCAAACAATTTTAATTTTAACCTATCTATCAAAAGAGAGACAGTCTTCACAAGCTCAGGCCGAAAAGTCTAAGAATGAAGTCAAGCAGAATTCTTAATCCTTAGTTAATCTCATTTTAAAAATGCCAAACAACCATGTTTCTTCGCTCCTCTGGAAGCAGTACAGAAATTTGTGGTTTTCCTACTTTGTTTACCATACTTAGTGATTGGGGGTTAACGAAAGGGCTACCTTTCAGCTGTGGGGTGCTGCTCCTTTAATTTCTATATTTCTCTTGTTCCTTATTTACTTGGATGCCCCACACTTTGAAAATCTCCCTGAAGCATTCTATTGTTAACAAGTCATCTTCAGCTAGGTAGCACGAGCACTTTAAATGTAGAGCTGTGTCGTGTTGGACATGTGTCAGGCACGCACTTCAGTCAGACAAAATACTTCTATTTTTTATATACTTTTTTGAGCTTTTTGTGTGTCGATGTGTCATGTCGTATCCATGTTGGCATGTCCATTGTTAGTGCAACATAGATCTTCAGTTATTTCATCAAATATTTTGGTAGACAGGGACACTCCGCTGCAAGTTTTAGTTCAAATTATTAAATACTAAGAATCAGATGGTACAAACAATAAGGAAACAAGTAATGCTCAGTGACAGGCAACAAAATAACAGAAATATCCTCGTATTTACAGTATGTTACCTGTAACTGCAATCTAACAACTTCTTAACTTAGAGTGTCATTTCTTTGCTTTGGGTCATCAACCATTGAAGAGGTTGTGAAATCACTTATAGTCGGAGTGGTTATTAGATGAGGTGGACTTGGCCTACATGAGACAGGAGATGTTGAGCGAGAAGCTGCTCTCGAACTAGGAACAGAAGCAGAAAACAATTTCTTCGATGATCCATAGAGACTTGAGGATCCCAATTGATAGCTTTCACTGAGACCAGGAGAAGGTCGGCTATTATTTAGCTCAAATTTCACATTCTGCCAGGAATTTCTGCTCACTTTTAAAGGAATCAACTGAAGAAAGCCTGGATAGTTGCCCCTGTAGTTTAGGAACAAGGCTATCTTTTTCAGCCAATTCATTGGACATCCGATTTAGATTGTTGGGTTGATGCTTTGGTTTTCGAGGAAGCACTCCATCTCCT
Source organism: Agave tequilana (assembly GCA_038442645.1). NCBI lineage: Eukaryota > Viridiplantae > Streptophyta > Magnoliopsida > Asparagales > Asparagaceae > Agave > Agave tequilana. The sequence goes on from JAVJIF010034141.1 coordinate 106,563, forward strand.
ATGACTTTCTTAAGCTTGGTATAACATTCATCACAAACACGATAAGGCTTGTTCATATTTGGTGCTAAAGAGGCTTTCACATCTTCCTGCTGCTACATGATTTGCAAAAGACAAGGCCACAGTTATAACAATTATGCTGTTTTCTTCTGAAACCAAAAGGAAGATGACAGCCAGAGCACATGGACTAATCAGCACTTGAAACCCACTTGTGCAAGCAAATTACTGCAGTAAAATTTGAACCGCACACAACATTCTTAACTTGCTTGTCCTTTAGAGTTTCAACAAGTGTCGAAGTAGTCCGATTATCATCGTCTCCATGGCCTAAACGGCCATTTGCACCCCAGCCCCAGGTGTAAACTTCAGTTTTGGAAGTCAAAAGTGCAGCATGATAAGAACCACAAGCTCTCTCTTCCACAAAAATATCATGAAGCTTTCCATCAATACTAGTGGGAAGCTTCCCATTAGCGCTAGGATTCCCAAGCTGCCCATAAACCGTACTCCCCATGGTATAAACTTGTCCGGAAGATGTAAGAGCAACTGTAACCTCGTTCCCACATGCAACCTGACAGAAGTTGTGCTCAGAAAGAGAAGCTAAACATGCCGGAATGAGTCTGTTTTCCCTATCACCACGTCCAAGTTGACCTTTATCCCCATCTCCCCATGTAAACAATCTACCAGAAGAAGAGCTGCCGCAATCAGAAGATGCATCTGTAATTTCCACAACTGCAGCGGTGTGCCAAACACCACAAGCTGCCCGAATAGCACGCATGCCCTTCAAAGCTTCAACTTCTCTAGGCATGCTAGTGGATGTGCGATCTCCATGACCTAAAGCACCAAATATTCCATCACCAAATGTAAACATTTGCCCCGCAGATGTCACAATGGCTGTATGCCAGGTCCACAGGATACTGACGACACATGCAACCCTTCTATTTGACCACCAACTTTTTTAGGAATCCAATGACTGGCCTTGCTGCCATGCCTGAGAAGACCTGAATAGTGAGTACCATCACCCCAAGTGTAGAGATCTCCAGATAATGTTACAGCACATGTATGATAACTCCCCACATGCCACAAATTCAATATTAATTCCACTTAGAGCATCAATGAGCTTTGGGTGTGAAACATCAGTATCTACTCCATGTCCAAGCCTGCCTCCTAACTCCTCACCCCAACTAAAGAGCTCTCCCTGCCTAGTAACCAATGCTGCATGCCTACTCCCACAAGCTATATTGTGGACATCAAACACCACTGCCGATTCCAGAGCCTTAGGCAAAGGTGCATCAATCTTGGCAGCGGACGAACTCCCAACCCTCTGCTGACCACCTCCAAGCACCCCATCACCTATGCTTTGTCCCCAAATGAAAACATCACCTAGTGCATCAAACTCTTCATATCCAGATCCGCGACTAGAAGAACTTACTGCACTAGACAAACTGACTCTGATAGCTTCAACTGCAGAACCCCGCCCATTTGAAATATCCCCACCTTCAAGTGATACTGTGCGAAGAGAATTACTTACTGATTCTGATTGGAAGGCACTTTTAGCTGGTGCAGTGTATAATATCACATCAGAGAATATCTTCCCAAAATCATTAATTGGGTGACTCTCATATGGAATTTGTTGGGAATGTCCAGAATCCTTCAGAGAATGAAACGAGAGGAAGGTTAAATGAACTAATCACATGGAAAGTTTTGAAAATCCACGATACTTAAGAAAAATCAACCGTATGGGGAAGGTCAGTACTGAATGGAGTGCTTTTGTGTGTACTCATATTAGTGCTATTTGTATCAGATGAAGTTCTTTCACTTCTTATTGAGTCTGCTCTCCATTTCCAAAAATTTCCACGTGTAATCAATGCCCTCAATCCTACAAACCAGACTTCGGCCTCATCCTTGTCTTTGCATATCTGCATGCGTAACAGCATATCAGAATGGGAAATCTAATGATAAGACAATGTTTGAAAACATACCCGAAATAATCTTCTTCCGCCGGGGGGGGGGGGGGGGGGGGGGGGGGGCAGACAAGGGAAGAACAGATTATACCTACCACATCTAAAGATCTATCATTGTAAATCAGAGAGAATGACTGGTACTCCTTGTCTGATCGAGGGTATCGGTGAAATATTGCCTAAAGAGCAGGCAAAGAGAAACTTTATCACATAAAAAAATAGCCATACAAGAAGGCACAAGTAACAAAAGGATTGAAATAAATTCCATAAGAACGCTACATGATTCATGTTATAAGCTTATGATATTATAGAGAGAACAGAGAAGAAACCATCTTTCATTAGGCGAGGGCTACACCATTACAAGAGGTTTCTGATTTTCAACTATAAAACTAGAACAAAATATGAAGCTCCTGAGCCACAGCTTGCTGCCAAACAATGATAGTGCCAAGTCTTGTGATAAATAAGAGACGCTCATACAGTGTTGTTAGAGGCGATGCGCCTCAGGCGCGAGGCGCAACAATGCACCCGCATTGCAGGCAAAGCGCGCGGGCAGCGCGAGGCGCGCCCCCGAATGCGCCTTGCGTGCGCCTCGCGCTAGGCGATCGCCTCTATGTGCTTATTGTTTGTTGGGCGGGGCGGGTTACAACTCGCTAATTTAGCGGGTAAACCCGGCCCGCTTAAGTTAGATAAAAAGTAAAAATGAAAAAAAATCAACATTTTTACTGCAGGCGAACCCGATCTAGGACAGAGGGCCCCCCCTCATTCGTCGCCAACGCCTTTGTCACTATCGCCTTCGTCGTCGTCGCCAGGTAAGCACTCTCTCTCCCTCTCTTTCGACCCTCTCTTGATCTCTCTCTGTCTCTCTTCTCTCTCAGAGACAGAGATCCCTCATCTCTAAGAGAGAAGAGAGATAGAGAGAGATTAAGAGAGAGAGAGAGGAAGAGGGAAGAGAGAGCTGGAGAGGAGAAAGAGATCAGAAGATAGAGGAAGAACGAGAAAGAAATAAAGAGAGATAAATCTGTCTCTGATGCATTTTTAATGTAAATTTTTAGTGAAGTTTTAGTATAAATTTCTTAATGCATTTTTAGTGTGCATTTTTCAATATCTTGGAATACAAAAAAAAAAAAAAATACATCCATAATCATGCGCCCCACTGAATACATCCATAATACATCAATATAAAGAAAAGAATACATCCATACAAAGAAGAAATCTATAATATATCCATACATAGAAAAGAATACATTTATAATACATCCATACAAACAGAAAAAAATATGTGCCTCATTGAAGTGAGGCGATTGCCTCGCCTTGCGCCTTGCGCTTCGTGTGCGCTGGATCCTCTGCGCCTCACAGTTCGCCTCGCTCCTCGATAACACTGCGCTCATAGCGTTTATTGAATGGTGTGTGCCATGAATTCTACTGAGGACTAAACAGCTAAAGTTAAAAATTCATAAAACTGGCTCGCGATCAGGTCAGGAAAAAAGCATAAATGGCGAAGGTGCACTGGATGAAGCAACATGAGCAGTGCGCGGAATGCATGGAAGATGCACAGCTTGATGGAGTAGTCACATAATGTGAGGAGACACGACCTAAAAAGAAAGGCCAAGTGCTCTGCTAACCAGTAGCACATTCGAAAGATATAAAAATAACAGAAAATGATGATTCACATTTCAAGAAAAACAAGATCTTGAACAACCTCTCAGTTTAAACTAGTTCACCTCCATTTTTAACCTATATGAGAACCTTGCACATGGTAAGAGGATCTGGTGAATAAGACAGGAGATTTCAAGGTTATATCGATATAGCAGCATTTGTGAGATGGCTCAAGAAAAAGATTTAATAGACTCAAAGATAACCATTTCTGAAGTGAAAACGTGCCATATGGATGGATTCCATACAGGAAAGCTCCCAATGGTTTAAATTTGCAATTTAAGGAGAATATATTAGTTATGAGGATCTAAAATTAGGTAGCCATAAGTTTAGAAGCCAAAAGGGCAATGCAACATACTACAACAGCTACAATAATTGTGAGGAAGCACGAACGTGAGTATAGTACTCGTTACAGATCCCGTACACATGTTGTTGGGAGACAAAGGCACATACAAACATGCACAAATGAGATAATATCACACTAAAGGAAGTATTGTTGTAAAGCGAAAGAACCAAGAAGTATTGGTGTGGGACAGATAATTAACATCTGAATGGGCCGACACCTGAAAGAAAAAGATATGGTTTGTTTTTTTTCAATGAGCAATTCAAATTGGTAGGAAGAGGGTCGTATTTAGTAACATGCCTGCACACCTCATCCAACGCCAGAGTATGAATTCATAAGAAATTGATATACAATGTGCCAAGCATGAAGGCCCCGTACATAGAACACTGACATGCTATTCTAGCTTAATTTCATAAGAACATTCAAAGAACAGAAGAATGTACGTAAAACTGTTGTGAGATAATACAAACACACACAGCTTATGGGTTGGACATCTTGCATGCATGAGCTGACACTCATGATCCAAATGATGACCTACATTGACCTGAAAATAGAACCACATGAGGTATTATGGTATTTCACGTGCAATTGTGTAATGAACAAGGTTCTGAAGACCCATTTAACAAAAATCTGATCCTTATGTTAACGCATGCACTTAGTGTTAGCAGTGTAAGTGATGTTTGATGATGTCTGCAGTAAACCCAACTTCATGCACACATACGTGTAAAATTGCAAATAAAATTGCATTGCAAATGTATTGCATAGATATATATTAGCAATTTGGTACAAAAACACATAAAAACATGCCTGCATGTGCACATGAATTTGTGATTAATTGCGGAATACATATGATTCTACAGCTAATCCGTTGTTCAACGTTTCAGTAATCCAATGATGCCTTGCAGCCGTGTCTGGAACAACTCAACTGGCATAAAATAGAACATGATATGAGTGGAAGTTGCATTTATACTTGATATTAAAATTGCAATTAACTCAAATAAGAATATAACTAAATAATGATTGGCCTGAATGCAAAATTTGAAGGTACACGAACTTACAGTACGCTGTCCAGGTATGATTTTGAAACAATGTTAAGTTTAAGCTGTTTTTCCTTTCTTCCAGAATACCAAATCAGGATAGACTCGTCCTGAAAAGTAAACAAAAATTAAAAGTTAAGTATATTTTTAAACTGAGAGCATAATGGATACAAGAATTAAATAATAATATTTTCTAGATGGAAATTTCGCTGAAGATGTCTTCAAAAAGGTTAAAGATTAAAGATTTGGAGGTTTATGGATTGCACCAAGGATTTTCTCCACCATGAGCAAGGTGGCTCATGGTACACTACCTGTTGCAGCTAATTTAATTGTGAAGGAATCCATGTACGATCTGTGTCCAGTGTGGAGATGCTTTTGGAATGTATTGCAACCAGTTAGATTCAAAATTTCTATTATTCATTGCCAGGAAGAGTCATTTTTAATCTTAGTAGGTAGTTTTTGGGTAAAGGAGCTGAAGAATTGTTCAGGCAGGCAGGCAGCACTAGACTCTAGCGTACGGATGAGCTAATATTTAAAGGGAGGATCAGAAGCTCAACAGTTGCCGAATAGAGGCTTGAAGGAAGCTAATGAGTGTTAGTCCATATATAAGGGTGAATGCACTGAGCAAATAAGAATGTGGATACTTTCAACAATGGCCTTTTAGGTAAACAACATAGAGGACAGATGCTTGAAGGTGAATATTGAAGGACCAGACCACTTGATTATGCTAACAACAAAGTATCTTGTAGTCTTGTTCTGAGGATAGAGTGGGTAATTGTTGTAGAGGCAAGGTTTGTGATACAGCAAACAATATAACCATATATGTAGTGGAGGAGTTGCAAGGAGTTTGGTGAGGGTGGATCCTTGGTTCTAAACACATACACAGAGCGGAGCCTTGTACTGATAAAATGCTTCCCCTCCCAACACCACCGCAATGTTCAAATTTCCTTACGTTTTCCCAGTTTGTTCTGAAAATACCCTCGCTAAATATGTACTGGACCCCCCTGTTGGATGAGTTCTTTCCCTAGAAAAAGTGGTGGGCCAAGTTTAATCTTTAACATAAATTTGCTGGGTTAGTTTGTTTCTTATACAAGTGAGGTCCATTGTTACTCGTTAACTCAAATTATTATTAACAGATGATCACATTTCAACTTCCAGTACATCTGATTTATTTGGCAGGTGCTCATATCATATGAAAACAACTACTCTACCTAATCCAACTCTATATGGAGTAACTAGTTATCTTATTTAAAATCTGATCTAAACTAACCGGAAAAGAAATCCAAACTTAATTGATCTAAACTAATATTCCAGAGAAGTAAAAGGTCAAAAATAAATTTGATCCTACTCCTTGCAATTGCCTCCACTTCTCCAATTTCAAGTGGAGTTTCTACCTATAGGATGCATATAGTAAAGTGGATGAATGAATAATAGAAGATGAAATAGAAAGAAAAACATAGTCAAGCCAAAATCAATGGGTAAAGAACATTTGAAACAGAGGAACAGAAAGAACATGTAAAGAACATTAGAAACAAAGGAACAGAAAGAACATGTATTTAGCTTTGCAATCTCTCCCCCTTTATTTCTGTTTTTCCCCAGATTACATTTTGATTAATACTTCTATATTTTTTTTTGTCTGCCATGATTTTGTTTTCTTGTGCTGGTGTCCCAAAAATGATCCTTTTTTTAGAAAAATGGTTTCATTATAAATTTAAAAGACAGTGTAGGTGGAGCCAATTATTTATTAGTCTAATTATGTCTTTATTCTTCCTACCTGAAGAAAGATGCTGTAAAAAATTATCAAGAATTAGAATGTTGAAGTTCAACAGATAAGCAAAAGTACAGGAGAACAACCACAATCTACTTATTTCATTTTTTTTTCAATAATCTCTATCGCTTCTTATTTAGAATTTGCCAACAGGAATATCATGATTATTTGCAAAAATATCATGCTATTAATAGAGTTTGGGAACCTTAAAATGAAAAGGTACTTGCAAGATTGCCTACGAGAATGTCATACTTATTTGCACATATTTCATGCCATTTCATAAAGTTTGGAAACCTAAAAAATAAAAACAGTACCTCCACATCCTTTCTAATTATACTCTAAACTGACTTAAATTTTGCTTATCCTGTAAAAAACAATACTGTGATGAATGTCTGAATCTCATGACTAGTACACGAGCACAAGCCATTTTTAAAATCATGAATATTTTGGATTAAATAAAAAGAAAAATAGAAAAAGAAAAATCAAATTTATTTTGTGCCCTGCATAGTTGATAATTAGGCCTCATTTGTGCACCCCTTCCGTAAAAAATCCTGGTTTTGCCCCTGCATGTACTATCATTCACTAAGTTAGATCAAGGCTAACTCATTAGTTGTCGTTAACTCATTGTTACACCCCACCCCCTTTATTTCTTCATAGAAATCATCTATTAGTGGACAGTTGTCAGTTCTCTTGATCAGCTATACTCTCAGTCAGCTAGCCATATCTATCCAGATGGTAATCAAGTAGCTGGTTTGCAAAGTGAATAATGGATTAGATTTTTGAATCAAACAAATTTAGTAACTTTCGGTCTAGATAGATAGAGTTGTGTTGTGTGAACTTTCAACTTACAAGTAAGAATATCTGGAAGAATGAATAATGTAGATTTGTATATTCTCTGGGGAGAAAGACAAAAGATGTATAAAACTAGCCAAGTACCCACTAGTTCTGTACTTAAATGCTAAGATTGGTACCAAATCCAAATGCAAGCCACTAACTTAGAACACGTCCATTAAGGATAACTTGATGTCTGATATTGGTTTCATTCTTAGCTTAGTGAATGAGATGGTACATGTTCTTGCAGTCTCTTAAATCAGTAGAACTACGCGGTTAGGATAAATTGGTGTCTAACAGTGGTTTCAGTCTTAGCTAGTGAATGAGAGGTACATGGTGTCGCAATCTCTTAAATAAGTAAAACTGTGTTTCAGATTTTTTTTTCTTCTTTCTTCTATGTTCAGCATCTAAATTATCTTTTGGATGGTATGTGCTGAGCTTAGTCACATTTAGATCCTAAACCCATCCGAGCACTCCATGACCATCAACCTTACTGTTGCCATAATCTGTGATATAAATCATAATCCACATACTGTGGATCCTTAGCGAAATGGAACGATGAAAAAACATTCTGGTTAGTTAAGTCCAGCGACTCTTTAACAGGAAGGCTTATGTCTCTTCGAGGCCTTGAGAACTCTTCGATAGAATGATACCTGTGAGTCCTCATATACAGAAATTCTTTGACAATGATTCTCCCTTTAATTTCAGGCAATCAAGAAGATGGAAATAAACTCCGAGTAAAAAAAGCCATTGAAATTACATAGGGAAAATATTCCTCCTGGAAGAGGAAAGATGATAGAGGAAGAAAAGAGTTTATCTGGTAAAAGGAAAGAGTCTTTGAGATTAATGGGGATTAATTGCAGTCTTATGGGAAGAGAAGAGGAGAGTTTGTTTGGGAAGAGGAAGGGCATTGCATTTCATTAGAGTATGTATTTCTCCCAAATATACAACTATACTTGCACATCACTACATGTGTGATCCTAAAAATAGTTCCTCGTTCAGGATAAACCTATTTCACTCTGAGTACATGATATGAAGAAACCAAACCATGCTTAACTGTATTTGGAACCAGTAACATCTTAATCACCCATTTTTCGTTCCGTGTACCCAAGCAGCAATCTGCATTGCAGGTAAGATTGCTGATGCCAACAATCAGTATCAAGCTTCAAATCAATGATCTAAATTCTGTAGTATAATTCCAGAATTTTCTGGAAAACAAAAAGGGTATTGAATGTTCATTAATACCAAATATTGTTGCAATTTGAAGAGAGAGTAGAAAAAAAGAACAAAGTCTCCAGAACCTTAACTTTACTAAGAGAAGGACTCCAAAGTATCCTTAATAAACTACTGTAAAATAGTTTCTAAATGGACAAGGAAGCTAAAGTGCTGAAAGAAGATTCTAAATCATTTCTAACTCGAATAGAAAGCCAGTTCAATGACTCAAAAGTTTTCTAAAATAAGAAGGAAACCAACTAAAAGTTTCCAAACCTATATATTAAATAGAATAAGAAACTGAGAAACCACAAAGCTTGTCGATAGTAATATGAAAAATGCCCCGAAAAAATTGCTACCACAGCACCTTTTTCTTTTCCTTTTCCTTTTCTTTCACTCGGGATAAAACACAAAAAAGAATGTCCTGATATCCAATAAAATCCCAGTTTAAACTCATTTGTGACCATACTCTCACTCCTAAAAGCCTAAAGTCTATTGCGATGGGATCAAAAGAAAAGAAAACATTTGCATATTTATGTAGCTTTTACACAAAATAACCATTACTTTCTAAATCAAGTGGCAAATGTACCTACAACTTAAGCGACATTAGAGGATATAACTATGACAATAAAGCCTTTCTCCCAAAATTTTGGGGTCAGCTACGTGAAACCTTTCTTTCATTTACCTCTATTAAGGCCAAATTGACTACCATATACTTTCTGATTGCCTCCATCCATGTTCATTTAGGCCTACCCATGGTCCTAGTTTCACAGTTAACTATGATCCTATTACTCTGAATTAGCGCACTTATTGACCACCTTTGCACATGCTCAACCATCCAGTTGCTTCTCCCTCATCTTATGCTCAATGGGAATACAAATTGTGTATCCTATCTCTTGGCCTATTTCCATTCATCTATCTCTTCATTTTGGCTACAACTCAGTTTTCTACATATTTTTCTTAATTGCCAGATGTTTCGAGTCATAAAGCATTGCAAGCTACAATTGAAGGATAAACCCTCAACTTTTGTAGTTATTTTCATTTTGATTTTTGATTTAGGAGTGAAAAGTTGAGGTTTTGATCAATAAAGGATTCTTCTAGTTTAAGCTGTGTAATGCTACTGCCTTGCAAAACCACCACCACCACCATTGTGAACATCTATTTGATAAACATGTCAGATAAGTTCCAATATGATTATAGTTAGAACTGAGCTGGAAGGAAATTAAATAGGTAGATAGTTCTTCTTATTTTTGAATTTATGGAATCAGTTATAGAAATTTTAGATTAAAAGCCATTTGATTATTCTAAACACTTCAAGCATGCAAAGTTCCAAAGCTCTCCATGCATAACTTTATATAACTTGATATTCTTTACATCGTTTTGGGAAAAATCCATTGATTTAGAAGAGACTGAGAAGAACATTCTGCTATCTCACAAGCAGCTCCTTCTTGCCCAAGTGCCCCTACATTCAGCTATCAAAAATATAGTCAACTCTAACAACCCATCGTCTAACTGTAATTCCATAATCATTACTTCCTTATACTCCCAAAGATTTAGCTTTGTTCCTTGTAGCTCTTCCAACGGAAAGAACAAAAGTTTCAGCTAGAAGAAAAGCATAATGCGTGTAGATCAAAGTTTACAGTGGGATCCCTGGATTGCTATTGCAAGTGGCCTGCAATACCAAAAAGAACTTCATATAACAATACATTCACCTAAACCATCTTAGTAATGTCTGATGGCAGGCTTCAAAATCCTATAGTCCTATTTGTTGCTTCAGACGCACTATTTGCATGTCATAAATAGGAAGTGGGGCATAACAGCTTCATCAAATATCCAGTCAGCAACTTCTGGACATCAATAATGGTAATTTCCATCTTTTTTTAATAACCATTAATAGGGTGCATGAAAATGTCAGAGTCAATTTACCTAGCGGAGAAAGAACCCTAAGTTATGATTTTTATTGTTATGCATTTTATTGGAGGAATTTGTTGGCCATCCATCAGTTTTGCAGTCACAATTTCCTTCGAAAATATTGGTGTTAAATTTCACCTTTACTTAAACACAAAATAATTACATATCCAGCATTTAAGCATAAATCTTAGACAAATTGCTAATAAAAAAACAGCAATTTAGGAATGCTCATGTATCAAGAATAGTAAACATGGATACATTATATAATGAACCAGCCAAGTGCTCTATGCACAGTTGTGGAAAACTTACAGTAGCAAGCCTAAAGGGACAAATCTTTGGCTTTCCTCTGCGTCCATATTTTAGTAGATATGCCCCTTTCTTTAGCGCTGTTATTGCCTGAACATCCAAACACATATATTATTATTAACATGACAACTGGTACAGGGCCAGGAAAGTTACATTACCTTGAAATCGCAGCAGCATTCTTATGTTTTAGAAATCAACAGATAAAGAAAAGACGGTGTTGCAATAAAGGTAGGAGGATGAAACAGATACCAGAAGCCATTGAGCAACTTCCAGTGCTAATTTTCATTGAAAATATCACAAGGGCAATTTATTAAACGTACAGAATGTTGTATTATTGCATGCATGATATGATGGGTGAAAGACGGTATTAGCAAATGGGCAGAAGGCAGTATTGTCATATACAGCAGCCATAAACCATTGTGGGATCTTACACCTTTATCCAAGGCTCCAAAGAATATAAAGCTCAAACATGAGAGATCTCAGAACCTATGTAAACTATTTAAAGATTATTACCCACCTGCATCCAATTCCCATTTATACATACCATAATGTTCAATATCATGCCAAGGCAGTATTGTCATGTACACCAGCCATGAGACTTTAAACCATGGCGTGATCTTACACCTGTATCCAGGGTTCCAAAGAATATAAAGCTCAAATATGAAAGATCTCAGGACCTATGTTTAAACTAATGAAGATCATTATCCACCTGGATCCAATCCCCTGTTATACATACCATGGTGTAGAATATCACGCCAAGAGTCTTGTCCACTTGTATTTAAAGTCACTATCCTGAATTGGTGTTACCATTAAGTAAGAATATGTTAAGATTTGTTTTTCAAATTAAGTACAAGTAGACCGCTCTTAATGACTTTATAATTGCAAAACTTGCATTTAGTGTACCAAGAGATCGACACTAGCCTGAACTATTGGTGTTAAATAAAGTAAGAAGATATTAAGATTACTTATCAAAGTAATATAACTAGACCATTTTTTTATGGATTTACAAGTGAAAACTTGCATTAACTGTAATACCAAGATCATGTTCACAAGAATAATTTTCTTATCTGGAATCACATGAACCAACATTTCTAATTGTGATAAGAAAACAGGTTCTTCTTATTCTATTCTTGACTAGTTTAAGCTTCCTTCTTGTTGATATAGATTCAAAATTAATCCTTGCTTCCTTATTGGCTAAGAAACAACAAAATCCACAAATTTACTTGTTCACAGTGGCCAACAGACCATCATAATCCTGTTGATCCTTTTTGTCAAAGGACCCTTACAGGCATGTAATTTGAAGGAGATACTAAGTCATTATATTTTTCTTATAAAGATGACAAATATTCCCGGAAGACCAAATATTCCAAGGTACAATCATACTCCATCCATAACAAGCAGGCTTAATGCACGATTGTTTAGACACACACACACACACAACATAACATGTTCATGCTTATTATATGTGTGTACTGCTCACATTATTAAAAGTATTATTGTTTTCTATTCATGATGTTCGAAGAATTTAGTAAAATTATGCACTCTTTTGGTGTCATGCTTGTTGTATCCTATCATTTTTCTTTATTCTTATAATCATTATAATTACCATCATCATGTTAACCAGCAGCCCACTATGCATGATCGTGATTCCAAACCAAAATAACTACAAGCAAGATAACCTTGTCAGTTTACCTCCAAACTGCTACGCGAAATATCATATATACTCTTAAGATTAAAATTTAAGTTATTCAACTTGCAGTTTGAGGCCCCACCCATTCTCTCTCTAAAAAAAAAAAAAATCCAACTTTGCAACTAAATTGGTAATCAAAACCGATCGAAGGGAGGTTTTCTCCTGTGACTCCTATAGAAGCTTTGTTCGTCCGCCCGTCTGTCCGTCTTCATGAGAGAGAGAGAGAGAGAGAGAGAGAGGCGGCCAACACCCTCTCCCCTCCTTCTTCCTCCACCTCTCTCCCCTCCCCCTTCCTCCTCCCCTTCTTCCTCCTCCTCCTCCCCTCCTTCTCTGTCGGTTGGTTTTCACTGCCGACAAAGCGGCATACTAGTAGTAATATGGGAAGAATAACATGCGCATTTGCTTAAAACGCTTGCTTGGAGATGGGGTTGTGAAAATTCGAGGAGCAATGAACACAATTTAGAGGGAATTTCGTCCCTTGAAACTAAATTTATGAAGTTCTCCAGAGATAAATTACTTCACATTGCCTCAAAATTACAATGTAACAAATAATTCAGACCAAGAGATTTATGTTGTCATAGTTTGTTACCTGCTCTATATCCCTCTGACGGGACTATTCCTCAGAGAATCTGCCATCCAAATTCCAAAGTCAAGTGACAAAAGGAAGAACCCATCCCAATCTCGAAAATTTTGCAAGACTGCCCCATAAAATGAACTGAACAAAATACTTCTGTACTGAACAAAGCTCCAAATTCCTCATATATTGCATCAAAATCTCCCAATCTAGAACATAATCACAGTTCAAGCCACTGAATTACCCCAAACGCCACAAGAACGCCATCTTGAACCTTATAATCATACAAATTCGACCTGATTTTGCCTATGATTACCAATTCAGATAGCTCGAGAATTCCAAAACAGCTCAGAACCCTAAAACCTCGTCAATCGCACAGGAACTCTGGAGTCCAGGAATCCAAAGCGAATTACTCCCGAAACAGCGAGTAAAGCGAAGAAAACTTGAGATTCCAACAATGCAGAAGAGAAGCTGCAATCGCCTTCAAGAACTCGAAGAAGACGAGCCAATCCGTCGCCAAATCTCACGAAACTGGGGTCGTCCGACTCGGAATGGTGACGCGAAGCGATCGGAACGGAGAATGGCGCGATTTGATCGGAGAACAGTGGAGATTCGCGGCGGGAAATGCTGGGATCGGGAGCTTCGAAAATATCAGTAAACAAAAGATTAAAAAAATGGGGGAGAGAAATAGCGCAGAGGGGAAAAATAACGAGGTGCCAGGATTTGGCCTGAGGGGGACAACGTGCGCCAGGCCAGCGTAACCGAGGCTCCCCCCTCGGAAGTAGAGGCACAAACGGGTCGAAAACTATATTCTCACACGTACCCGCATCCATATTAGTATATCGTTGGTGTCAATGAAACACTGATTGATCAGTTAGAAAGAGGAGGGGGAGAAGAAGAAGAAAAAAGAAAGGGTCGACGTTATTCTCTCTCGCGGATGAAAACAAACAGACAGACGGATGAATGGACAAAGTTTCTATATGAGTCATAGGAGAAAACCTCTCTTCACACTCGGTTTTAATTAAAAGATAATAACATATGGGTCCAATTAAACCCAATAAGATAGTCGAGGTTCGGATTCAGATTCGGGTCTTTAATTTTCAAAAAAAAAAAAAAGAAACAAAATTTTCTTATAGATGACCAGGAACATAATATTACATCCACATCTCTATGCTCGAAAACCAAATCATGTGGAAATTCTACGACCATCCTCATATAGTTTTTGTTTTTCTTGTTTCTAAAGCTGAGCTCAACGCTTCAAGAGACGATTGGTTGTCTTCATGATCTTGGCTTGTATGAGCCGTGCCACTTATTGGTCTTAAAGACCCTATCATGAAATAATCCTTCCAAAATTCGACAGTGATGACACGTGCTAGGAAAACATTTCCATTGCTTCCTCACATTGCATTTTAAAATGCACAATGTCGATACCTTATCCTCCTAAAGAGAGAGTGAAGTGAAGTCAATATCAAAGTCTTTTGAACACTCAAAAGTCTCATTATACCACCTCAGAATAAGGTTTTCTATAGACATTAATGTTGAGAAATATGAAGAATTAAATGTGAATATTTGAGTTGAATTACGACGAGATCTGTTGATAGAATCAATTGGATAATGGTTGGAGTATGTTCTCCTTCCATTGGGGATGAACGTGGTATATTCACATGTTCAATTCCGACTTCAAATGAATAAGATATTCAAGTCTAAAGTTTGTCTAATTCAAAAGCCAAAAGGGGTTAGCATAACAACTATTTGTTATGTTACTGGTTGCAACGCCATCAAGATGATTAATATTTTCATTCATCTCATCTAACTATGATAATTTATTAGGAAGACAAGATTCTTCTCTTTTTACCATCAATCATCAATCATCAGAAACACCTCATCCAAGATAAATAGGTCTTAAGTTTCATTCTTCTTTTAGCATATTTCTCTCTTAACTTCATGTTGACATTAAATAACAAGAAAGTTCAACCATTTTGCTCAAATGACATCTTTTTCATTAGTGGACTTACAACAAATTATGATTTTATATTGTCATCTTTCACTGATGGCTTGCATGTTAATTCAAAGTTCTTTTTTCACCTCTGGGTATTTGCTAATTTTTTTTTTCCCAATAAAAAACTTTGAATTAACATGAAGAGGCTTATGTACACCACTTCCACCTATTGTC
This sequence comes from Agave tequilana, assembly GCA_038442645.1. NCBI lineage: Eukaryota > Viridiplantae > Streptophyta > Magnoliopsida > Asparagales > Asparagaceae > Agave > Agave tequilana. Next base: position 122,013 of record JAVJIF010034141.1, read on the forward strand.
AACTAAAATTCAATAGGCATATATTTCCTTTTATTGCCATTACATTCACATATCTTCACAATCTTCTCCTTTGCATTGTCCAACTTCTCTAAGGTATAAAATATCTCACATCCCTGAAGGCCATGAATCGAAGGAAGGGTGGCGCTAAAGCAAAGTAACGCTATGATCCCAAAATGCTCAGTATAAAACTTAGAAGCAAATATTGTAGTTTAACATTTTTAAATTAAGATGCCATTGTTTGTCACCAGCCAGAGGAAGATATCTGCTAACCTGTCATGCTCTTCTCTTAGGATCCTTGTAATGGTTCCCCTGAACTTTAGGGTCCAATGCCCTAATTATCTCTTATCTAAAGCATCCTGGTTTGTTGCCATTGAGAATATCCCAAGAATCCAACAAGTATCCAACGAGGAACATATCGCATACATATCTGATACGGGTACGTGATATTTCAACCAGAATCGGTACATCATAGGTGGCGACAAAGAGATTTACAATATAATTCTCACTTGAGAAAACCAAATTAATTAGATATTGCCAAAATTTGAAGGTGAAGGTTCCGTGTTTCTCACATTATATACGATGCACATTGTATTTTCCTTTTATTAAGTGCAGTCTGTGTATCATCTCAGTTCACTGTATCAATCAATATTGATAGGACAATGAATTTTCCTTTTTGGTGTCATCGTTGACAATGAACAAGATGGAAATACAATCAAGATTTAGATTAAATCTCCATGACAATAAAAACGAAAGCTCAAGAAACAAAATATGGCCTTAGTTTTTGTCATCATGCAACAAAGCAATATATTTTACTTGTGTTAGAGGCATTAGTCTTAATATGGTACAATCAAGTAATTGTGGATGTATTTATCATATGTGTTAATATAAATACACATAAGGTTCCACCTAAAGTTTTATGTCCTTGCACTCTATTTTCTCCTCTCTTTATTCTCTTTTCTCCTCTCTTCTCTACTATCAAACTTCACTACTTGCTTAATTTTCAAGTGGAAAACAGACAAGCATGAAAATAGTGTCAACAGCAAATAATAAGATTGCAAGTAGAAAGATCAACACAAGCCAATGTTTGGCAGGCAAACCCACCGGTCTTATTGGCCATCTAATTTGCTTCCTGCAAATTTAACAAACATTGTCTCACAAGAGTAAGTTTGCAAATGAAATTGAATTTGCATTCATCTCCAAAGCACAAGGCAAGTCAATACATATACTTGCTTTCTTAAATTTTAGAACTAGTAAAAACAAGAATTAGATAACAGATTTTAAGGCAACATTGGCACCATGAATTATAATACAAAGGCAAAATCAATCAAGAGATATACGAGTATTGCATAGATAAAAATGTAAAATATCTGCCAAAATTCACAGTGGCAGCCTCAGTTTGAGTCTCACGTTTCTCAGGCTCATATGAGCTCCCAGTATTCATCAAGCTACATCTATTAGTACACAGAAGTTACATAGTGACATCTACATGGAACTATATTTCCATATTGTATATGGCGAGTGCTACCTCCATTGCTTTGCTTTGTAGCACTGCCTTGGCTCTCTATCAGTTGGACGCTTGGGCAGTAAAAATGGGCTCCTACAGCTGCTACTAGTTGGGTACATGGCAATAAAATATCTGATCACTTCCCGAGGATCTATCCAGCTGAAACACTCAACAGCATTCCAATATAACCCGCTTCCAATTCGTGCCTTGCGAAATAAAATGATCAACATAAACAGATCGATTATGCATATAAACAATATCATAAAAGTAAATATATCAGAAATATTAATAAACACATGAACGCACATTGAAGAAAGTGTGGTTTTGCTTTGAAATACACGAATCCAATTCATGTCTTGTGGAATAAAATGATTAAGCGAGACAGGTTATGCATCTAAACAATGATCATAAAAATAAATATATTAGAAATATAAGTGCGCACATGAAATACATTGACAGAAGTAGTCTTGTTCTGGAATACATGCATGCATGCATTACAGTACCAAGTCTCAACACCCATGCACCAAATTAACCGCCACCAAAGAACCAAAAGGAAGCCCAGAAGTGTACATATCAATAACTGTAACACCTCATATTCTAAACCTAACAAACTTAAGAACTGGGAACAAGGGCCACTGCAGAAGCCACACCGCAGGATCGTCGCTTCTGCCAACAAAATCCAAGGCTCGAGCCATCAATAAATGAACTTTGATATAGTAGTTATGGTTTTTAAATAGTTTAGTTAGTAATTAATTATGTAAATTTAAAACTTCATTTTCACTGATACATTAATATTAATTAGATGATAAGCAAATAAATAGATGAGTTCCAGAGAAGTTTTTGCTAGAAAAATTATCGTGTTTAAGATCCTTATGGAGGGAGGGAGGGAGGGAGGAAAAGGGAGGGAGGGAGGGACCTGCAAGATTCATTTCACTTCATTTCAATCCCTGCTACAAACTGAGACACTAATAACAAGAGTCGAAGAGCAATGACACAGTAGAAAACAGCATCATGTCAACAACACTACAACTACATACTAAACTACCTAAAGTAACACCGCCGCCACCCCCCACCACCACCACCACAGTGCAAAAAGACATGACCAATGCCAAGGCTAACAAGAGCACTTGTATTCTTCTTGAGATCAACTTCAGTGAGGAGAATACGACCTAATTGAACCTCTTATTTTTTTGTCAATGACTTCATGAACTTTGTAAATTCATATGGTAGAATGAATGCATGTATCACTATCCATTGAAAACATAGTGGCAACATATATAGTTTCTCCACAAGTCTAGTTCGTGACAGGATTAGAATTTGTCATATCTGGAAGTTGCCAGTTCAGGATTTCTCTAAGATGCAAAGACCATTCTATTTCCCTAGGAGTGCAAGTCATGTATCACTACATGATGATGTGGGGTCTAATTTTCCTTTTTCCCCCTTGAGGGGAAAACCACTTTATATTCTCGTTGTCAATGAAGAGATTCATGAAGTTGGAAGATGAGAACGAGATTTATATCTTCGATGAAATGCAAAACATGGCAAGGGGAGATGAAAAGGATGGTGCAAATCATTTACAACCTCATTGAAACACACAGACACCTCTGGAGGTGCAGAGCAAGATTTTAAGATTTTACCCCAAAAATGTTATCAGATAATTAGTTTCATTGTTGAATTCAGACATCACTGCCATTAATTTTCCAATTTTCTTTTAGAGACTTTAAAATGTATTGGTTTGAAATCTGCTATATGAACACTAGCAAAATCTATATGAAATTTATGTTCCAACATTAACTGATGGAATTGCTCTTCTAAAACTTATTAGACTAGCATTCTAAAACACATCAGACCAGATGGATCCATTCATAGTGGTAAACTTGTGAATAAACATATCATAGTTTTATTAAGATTTAAGATCCCTAACTAATTTGCATTTGTAAGTACACCGTTTAATTTTGAAATTTATAAACAAAAACCTTAAATTGTTTGGCATTCATCCATTAATCATTATTTCCATGTACACTTGCATGTCATGAAAATTCCCTACTTAAGATCTCAAGAAGTTGAGTCATGCAGTTCAATACAAAGTGTATTTTCAGGATTGGGGAACATAAACCTGACAGGCTACATTGAAATTGAAGCATGAAGGCAGCGGTACCATCTGTTCAATGTAACCACCTAGCCCAACTGCAGATGGAGTGAGCTATCTTGGAAGTTTGGAATGTCATGCATACACAATTGCTGGCTGCAAGGGTCGAATATATAAAACATGGTGGTATGTTCTGTGAGAAAATGACTTCAAGGAAGTTGCGTGCAATGCACATGCTAGATTTTATCTGTAGTCAGAATATGATGATGAGTGGAAGGTGCGATCTGTAAATTCCACTACAATATAGAGGTATTATTAATTTAACCCTTTTTCCCCTCTTCTTCCAATCAGTGAGGTTTAATTCTGGTAAAACTTCGTGCCATCCATCTCAACTTGTCAAAAAAACAAAATCTCAACTTGTAAAAGAGTAAGCAATCTGACAATCCCTTTAGCTGGTCATGTACATGGCGAGAAAAAATAGACGAGAGATACAACTTGGATGTATATGGCTGTGAAATCTGCAAAGATAATACCTAGAAACTCTAGAGATGATATTTGTGATGGGTTGTCAATATGGTTTCTAATAAGTTAATTGTGAAATAAATAAATAGTATGTGTCGGTGCAGATGCAGTAGTCATCTAAATTTAAATGCATGAGTAATTTCCATTGTATATAGTAGAATAGAGCCATTAGGTAGGTCTTTTCTACCCTATTCTAATATTTGGAAGCAAAATTCCCTGGTAATATTAGTTGTGGCATGCTTTGTATTTGCTACCTCCTAATTAAAATTCACGCATCCTTGTATCTCTTTTTTCTATTTAAAGATATTTCGGCTTTTCCTCCAATTGGAGGTTTCAGCTTCTATATGTGCCTTGAATGTCGTTTCTCCAAGTCAGCAGCTGCATAAGTGTCCACTGTGTAATTAATAAGGTGAAAGGCAGGTTTGTGGGTCTAGTATTGTCCTAACTTAACTGAAATTTAATTTCCTTATTTGCCTGTTTTGTGCTCGATTTTAAACCTTGATATCAGTGCAATACACGGAAACTCTCCTGCTCGTGTCTTGAGTAAGTAGATAAACAGAAGATAGGCGCTGACAGGCAGGAAAACTTTTTCAACTGAATGTTGCAAAGAAATTATACATAACTGTTTGCTCAACCACATACTCTCATTTACAGAAGCAGCTATACTTTTTTTTCCAGTAGCCCTCGATTATTTTATTCTCCTTTTGATATCTTGATCAACTTATATCTCAATGAAAGATGTTTAGTGTTCTCATTAATGCAAACTTTGTATTTTAACTCAAGTAAATACTCACTACTTTTTTATATTTTCTTAAGGGGAAAAAAAACAAGGATGACAACTGGAAAACATGTCTCCCATATTACTCAACTAGAAAGCAATGGTTCAATCTCAATTCGCCCGAATTCTTGTCGTCATCAATTTTGGTGCTGGGATTAACAGATGCAAATCTTCTTTCTCTCTTCTTCATTCAATTCATAAACTCCATAAGTTCAGGCAGGCTTTCTTTGGAGGGGGGAAAAAGAAGAAGAAGAAGAAAAGAATAAGAGCAAAAGAAAAAGAACCAAATAATCAGTTCATCTTTCACTGCCAGTTGAAAATATAGTAGCAACAAAAAGATTTAAAATATAATTCTCATTTAGGAAAGCCAAATTAGAGGCTATCAAATTCCAATGGTGAAGGTTCAGAGTTTCCCGCAATGCAATGCACAGTATATTTTCCTTTCGATGCAGTTTCATGCATCACTTCAGTGCAGTGCACCGATCAGTAGGACAATGAATTTAGAAGACGTGGCAAGAATTTTATGTTTCAGATGCAGTGCACAATATTTTCTCATAAGACTATAAATTGGAGAGCTGTGGAAGTGTGTGTAATGCCTCATTTGTGTTAAGATTTTCAATATCCATGAGTTAAAGAAGATGAAAGGGTGGTGTTTAATCTATTGCCATCTACATGATGGTTTGAATCTCGGAAAACAATCGTTTCTTTCAGAGGTGCAGAGTTCGATCCCAAATGCTACAAGAGGCTTATCAGGTGATTAGTTTCATCCATAGCATTGAAAATTCCATCTTCTTTAATTTATTGTTCATAGCTTCTAATTAAACAATTATAGTTTTGCAAAAAATATATGATTTGCTTAGTATTTAGATGTTTAACAAAACCATTTACAAAACTATGCGACTTTGAGTTAGTTTAAAAAAGACAACTTTGATATTTTTTAGGTGAATCATGTGCAATCATGATATTTCATATTTCTATGAGTAAAAATTTAAATTTTTATGATTATTTCTTCTATGCATAGGGTGTTTCTTTTTTTTACTACTATATCTTTTTTCAAAAAGTTAATTAATATGAAGATTCTTTAAAGTCCTCCAAATCTATGAAACTAAAAAAAAAAATAATAATAATAAGAAAAGAAATAAGAAACTGATTTTTTTCACAAAAGAAGATCCAAATGTACCCTGATCCCTGAGTTCTTCAAATACAAAACACTTTTTTGTTATTTCCACGCATCTCCTTTCCCAGTTTCATAAAAGTTTCATAAAACCTTCTTTGTGACAAGTACTTGGAAAAATTTAAAATATTTTTACTTTGCAAGATAAGGTCCTTAACAAATAGTTTTATGCAAAATACACAAAAATCATGTGAAAATAAGTATAATTCAATGGGTATTTTTCAATAACGACAAAACATGAGCTATACGCTATAGACCCAAATATAAGGATTTTAATTCTAAAATCCGATTTTGTGTATTGGATAGTATATGGAATACATTAAAACTAGTATATTGATGTGATACTTCTAAAACTAATCCCAAAACTTGGGAGATTAGCGTCTATATCAAAACGACCAAAATGGATGGGTAAGATGCCCAAGTCATTGTTTCTCTATAAGCAGATTATTTCGTAAGCTTCTCTATGGAGTTGTAAGTTCGATCCCAAGCCCCACCAATATGATCTAGGTGTTGAAGCTAGATTATGTTTAATAAGCGAGGATGTCACATACTTTAGGAATTAGATGAGCGTGCTAATAGACTTGGATAAACTTATTAGAAAAATAATAATGAAATATAAACATAATATATATGAAAAAAAAAGAAACAAAGCAAGAACTAGCGAGTAAATTCATTAATAATCTCACATTTCTTTGAAGTCACAAATATAAGAAACCTAACTCTAAAATTGACATTATAAGTTTTTGATCTTAACCTAAGAAATTGGGAGAACATAGCAATAGTTTTAGTAAGAATTAAACTTAAAACTAAATAAAGTAAGGAAAGTACACACTTCAATGACTCATTTCATTTGCGTATAACCTTGTATTTTTTTAAAAAGTCTCATGAATTTGAGTTTTTTCATGCAACTAAACATTGACTTTGTTTCTAGGTATATGAAGTGTTTAAGCTTCAATACCAAAGAGGATTCCTAACTAGGACCTGGCGACCACATTGAAGATTGAACTAGACGTTCAAGGGCAATACAAGGAGTCGAGCACGAAGGAAATCGAGGCTGATTAGCCAAGAGATCAAAGAGACAAGTGTATCTAAGATTGTTCGTGGGAGTTTCATTAAGTTTTGACACACCTACAAGTCATCAACAAAGTTTATTTAAACTGTAAACTGACTTTGTAAAATTTCTAAATCTCCTCAATGAATTATGCTATAAGTGTGAAAATGAATCCTTGCAATGCTTAAAGTGCTAAAAAGAAATTGCACTTTTGGCATAGTAATAATTCATTTTTACACTTTCAATATACTTCTCTGTTGATATTTTAGAAATTATATAAAATGTTGTCCCGAAAGTTTAAGAAAGTATTATCACAATGAACGTTGTATAAAAAAAATTGTAAAAAAGTATTATCACTATGGTAAAATGTAAGAATCCAATGTTCTATGAGAAAAAGGAGGTTCAGATTGTACTCCACTTTTTACATCTGTCATTATCGAGGAGGAATTGTTTCTCTTTAATTTTCTTTTATGGGGTAGAAAGAAGCTAAGAGGAAACACATGACTAACTTTTCTGTGTGGATCTAATAGCTTCAGTCAAGTTTCTAAGTTTCTTTTGTAAAGAATTTCTTATGATATCTAATTAGTAGAAAGCTTTATTTTAAAAAACTACTATGAACTTCACTTGATCACACAAACTTTTTAAATTTGAAAAATAAAATTAATATGGCTTTTCATGGTAGTTTTTGTGAAAATTTCTGGAATTTTTATGAAGGTCCATGACTAAGTGAGTTTGCGGATCAAATTTTAAAATATTTCTCATTAGTTTATTTCCTAACAGATTGTGGGGGGGGGGGGGGGGGGGG